>JACXGK010005273.1:0-33789 GCA_016801125.1 Novumbra hubbsi | reverse complement strand
TCTGTTAGATGATTGAAGCCCCTTGTTAGTACGTCCCGGTACCTCCATGCCCTGACTATTTAATCTGTTAGATGATTGAAGCCCCTTGTTGGTACGTCCCGGTACCTCCATGCCCTGACTATTTAATCTGTTAGATGATTGAAGCCCCTTGTTAGTACGTCCCGGTACCTCCATACCCTGACTATTTAATCTGTTAGATGATTGAAGCCCCTTGTTAGTACGTCCCGGTACCTCCATGCCCTGACTATTTAATCTGTTAGATGATTGAAGCCCCTTGTTAGTACGTCCCGGTACCTCCATGCCCTGACTATTTAATCTGTTAGATGATTGAAGCCCCTTGTTAGTAAGTCCCGGTACCTCCATGCCCTGACTATTTAATCTGTTAGATGATTGAAGCCCCTTGTTAGTACGTCCCGGTACCTCCATGCCCTGACTATTTAATCTGGTAGATGATTCTAGCCCCTTGTTAGTACGTCCCGGTACCTCCATGTCCTTAGTCTTGCCCTCTAGGGAGCACTGCAGCTGGCTGATGATGGAGTCCTTCTCCCGGCAAGCCCGGTTCAGGTGGTCCTCCACATCCTGCTTGGCCCGCTGCAGGTTCTTCAGTGTGTTGACCAGGTGCTGCAGTTCCACGTCCTTCTCCTTGATCACCGTGTCAAAGCTCTGGACCAGAAAAGAGAAAAGGGAGCGTGAGACCAAGAGTCCTCTGAACACGCCTGTAGCCTGGGAACAAGTCAAAATCTAGGGCTGTCCATTAAACGTCAAAACCCTAGTTTACTCTGGGGGACAGAGAGGACAGGCGTTAGCAACAGGGAAAAATATTCCACCTAGCTTATCAATCAGAGGACAAAGTGGATCAAGGAAGGGGACCTGCTCCCATTTGGACAACCGGAAAACAAAGGCAGTGGTTATCCTCACACTGATGGTTTCCTCGTTGTGTGACAGCAGGTTGTTAAGTCTCTCTAGGTCTCTCTCCTTCTCCCTGAGTGACAGTTGCAGTCGGTGGATCTCGTTGTCTTTCTCTTCAAGAGCCATAAACTTGTCATCCAGGGCCTCCTGTGGAGAAGAGAGGCAGGCGTGTGAGTAGAGGAGAAACGCGACGAACACCTCTGACGTTCGTTATCTGGCGAGAGAGAGCTCACCTCCAGAGCCTTCTCTTTCTGTTTCAGTCGTTCGCGCAGTTTAGACAGGATGGTGTCGCTTTCCCCGGGACTTCTGCCCTGCTCCATGTCTCTCATCATGTTCATGTAGTCCTGACACACAAGGAAGATGAAACCGTTTTGCCCAGCTGCTTTTTAAAAACATTTTCTAACCAAGCCTTACTTAAAGACATTATATCAATAGAACGAGCGGCCCAATGGAAGGCCTCCCCCGAAAGGGCCAGGTTTAGTCTCCACAGTCCTCCATCCGTACCTGTAGTTGCTGCTCCTTGTCAGTCAGGCAGGTGGTGAGACGCTGGATGGTGACCTCGTGACCCTGCAGCCTCCTCTGACTCTGCTCCAGGAGCTCCTGGTACTGCTGCCTCAGGCCCGCCTCTCTCTCTCCCAGCTCCCCATTCAGCTTCTTCAGCTGGTTCTGCAACTCCTGAAAAAGGTGGGGGGGGAACACATTTACAGCGAGGAAAACGTCCCTTTCGATTACATAGGACCAGAGGTTGGTCGTGCCTTCGTGAGAAGTGATGCTTTATTTCAGTATGGCTGAAACCATCTAGGTCACCTGACAAACACGTCAGCGGGTCAGAATTCAGTGTCTACGTTCTAGTGGCACCACTTTGAGACCCGCTCTGGGATTTTCCAATATCAGACTTGTCAACCACCAACATGACAAAGACTGACACACTCAAATGACGTGTATAAAACCACGATTCGGTCTTTACATTGAGAGTCTTGTCACCCTTCTTCTTCTGCTGCTGAAGCTCCTCCAACTCCTGATCCAGCTGCTCCTTGGCCTGCTGCAGGTCTTCCAGCTCCTGCTCACGCCTCCCCAGGGAACGCTGCAGCTTCTGGGCCTCCAGCAGCTTAGTGTGGTGCTCCCCCTGGAGCTGGGCCAGCTCCGCCTGGACCTCCGTCAGAAGGCTTTGGCGCTCTTCCGCCCCCTGAGGGAAAGCACGGATATGCAGGGAACCGTCAAGCAGAGTGTGCTCTGGGGAAACCTTTCCTGGTGGCCAGCGGCGGACCGACATTACCTACAAGAGTGTTTATGTAGAAACACACTATTCCATTTGACTGGGTTTCTGGCCATGTACAAGAGAACCTATTTGCCTTTGTTGGACTGCTTTAAAAACGTCCAAACTTGGATAGATTGAAACATTCTCAATCTTAATGAAAGTAAAACAGAGATTGTTACATTCAGACGAGTTGACTAGGCGATCCGTTGGGAGCTCTGGGCCCTTTAGCCTCTCACAGTCAGTGTTTTGTTAAGAATATTGGTGTTTTTATAGCTCCTTACAATTTAGTTCAGTTGTCAAAACAAGCTTCTTCCAGTTAAGACTTGTATCAAAAGGATAAGGCCCATCTCTCTCCCAGAGACTGAGAATCCGTGCTTTTCTTACTTCTTGGTTAGACATTTGTAATAATTTTTATGTGGGTGTAGAACAGTCATATCCTCATTGTCTGCAGTACAAAATGCAGCTGCCCCACTTTTAACTGGAAAAAGAAAGTGTGAATATATAACACCAGTCCAGGCCTCTCTCCACCGGCTTCCTGTCCGTTTCAGGATTGATTTAAAGATTTATTTTCTTGCTTTTAAGGTTTAAAATAGAATGGCACCACCTTATTTTTTTACTTTTACCCAGATGCTCTTGTCCCAAGATCCAGGCACAAAAACAGAGGTGACCGTGATGAGCGCTTCCATCCAACCACCCCACAGCTGCCCACAGACCATAGAACATTTTAAGTTGCGGCTAAAGACACACCCTTTTGCTTTGGCTTTTAATTTCAGCTGAATTTGATATCTGATTTCCTTTACAGTGTTGCTGTTTTAATTTCATTTCTGTTATACTTGGTACAAAACTTGGTATTTGTTTATTTTTCGGGTTATTTATAATTGTATCCCGTTCAGCGCTTTGGTCCACCAAAAGTTTTAAACGTCCTATAAAAAATAAAAAAAAACCTGCTATCACTGCTCGCTCTGCAGCGTTTAGGCGACATACCAAAAGATTGAACCACGCAATCTACGCCACATGGCGAATCAAAGTCTGCAAGGCGTGATGCACAGCCGTTGGTGGACATGAGCGGAGTGGCTGCGGCACCATGAGCCTGGATCTGTGCCAGGACCCAGGGGTCTGACCTGACCACATGCCTGGTATTTCTGGAGCTGGGCTTTGTGGGCCGCCTCCCGGGCTTTGGATAAAGCCTCATCCCTGTCCTCAATCTCGTGGCACAGCTCCTCAATCTGGAACCCAGAGACGTAGACAGTCAGAGACAGACATTTGATGTGGACGTTACATGAGCCCTTAGTGCGTTTCGCAACACGTTCGTTCAACATTGCGTGACACGATCACCTATTTACAACAATCTTTTTCTCGTGGCACGTAGTCAAATTAGAAAGAGCAATCAGCCAAAACAACAAACAAACCTCTTTTTCTTTCTCTTTCAGCACGAGGGTGAGTCCCTGGATGGTTTTGTCTCGTTTCAGAGCGTTCTTCTTCTCTGACGTCAGTTCGTTTTCAGTCTCTTCCAGTTTACCAGAGAGAACCTGTTAAAAAGTATTCAACGCAACAGTGAACTATTTTGTAAAACGTAGCTCGATCCGAATGCTGCAAATTCATAAGTTCCCATACCCAGCAACTGCAACTTAAAAATGGTAAAAATCCATCAAATTTTTGTTTACCATGTTGTTAGTTTGGTTGTCCTCCAGGGTCTTGGACAGGTTCTGGTTGATAGCTCGGAACAGGTTAAGCTCTTCGTTTAGTTGCCTCTGGGCCACCTCCAGCCTACTCACCTCGCTCTTCTGTGCAGCAAAGTCCTGGAAGGGAAAAACAGAGAAATTAATCAATGGGTTGGCCCATAAAGAAACAAATGTAAATCCCATTGATGTCTTCCTTTTAAGAGATCCTTCTTATTTATTTAGAGTCATCCAATCTCAAGGCTGTATGACCAAGAGAGAAAGATCCATCATCATCATCATCTAAAGCTGCATTCCCAATGCCTTAATGTCCTCTACTGGCTGGGTCGGAGAAGAGGTACAAGGACTACCTCAGCTCTGAGAGGTGTGTAATCATCATGAAACTCCTCTGCGAGGTCCTGGATGGACCTCCACTCTGCCTCAACCTCACTGCAGCGGGTCCCAGGAATGGTGCAGCGTCCTGCGGGGAGCCCTCGTCCAACAACAGGCCATCTCCGCAGGACAGGGATGAGGCTCCCGCGAGTCCCTGGGACCGGTCTCTTGGGAATGGAGCGCAGCAGCTGTAGCAGGTCAGTAAAGACAGACGCCTGGGCTGAAGGGTGGTGGGGCCTCGTCTGAGTTCTGGAAACCGAGGGACCAACGGAGGAGGGCCACTCCATCACCGGGATCTTTGTCTCTCTGCTTCGTCTCTCCGTCACGGGGCCCAGGGGCTCAGCGTGATGCAGGTGGTCAGGGTTGAGGGACTGGAGAGAGGCAGAGCGGTACTTGGAGCCAGGGGAGGAGAGGGTGCCCTTGTGGTGGACCAGGTTCAGGTACATCATGCTCCGGGACCGCTGGTGTGCCGACTGGAGTCCAGGGTTCCTGGCTGGGCACAGATCCCAACTGGACCGCACCCTCCTGGGGGCAGCGCTTGCGGGGCCCGCGGCTCCTCCCGAAGCACCCCGGCCTCCCGGAAAGTCGATGCTTACGGAGCGCCTCACGCCAGCTCCATTCCTCGGCCCCTCCAGGCTGTCAGCGCCGCGCACGTTCTCCGAGCACCTTCGGAGTGGGGTTCGAATGACGCCGTCCCCCGGCGGCTCCCAACCAGGGCTCTCCGGCGGCGGGTTGTGGCGTCCGTAGACGTGGGCCACGCACTCCTTCAGGCGCTCCCTCTCCTGGTGCAGCCGGAGCACCCGGGCGGCGTGCTCCTCCCGCAGCCGGCCGATCTCCACGTCGCAACGGACCACGTGCTCCAGCACGGACACGCACTTGCCGCACGCGAACTCGGACGCCCGGCCGCTCGGGTCGCGGTCCACCGGGCGTCCCAGCACGTGCGACAGGACCACCTGGAGCTGCCACTTGCCCGACGGGTTGAAGATCCAGCGGCACTGGCTGCCGGCGAGGCGCGTGCCACACACGCGGCACGGGTCCTTCATGGCCATGGACTGGGGCGTACTTTAACAGTCGCGCTACAACGAGTCCCTGGTCATCCGCGTTCCGGCAAAACCGGGAGCTATTAAGACAAGGCGCTCCCCATCTCCGACAGCCTCGGTGCAGAGAAAGGCTCACAGTTTAATGCGTGTGACAGCGCTCGGCGGTCCCACGGTCATCGGTCAGCCTGGCCATGGCACGCAGCTCTCTTGGAGTGAAGAGAGACGGACAGAGGCGGGAGCAACGTAAAGCCTAAGCCTTATTCCATAATCCCACGTCCGCTACACCACACATTCAATCAGACCAAATCCCATGGACCGCGCCCGTTCTAATCTCCCGTGTAACGGCTGGTTGCTACCCTGCTAATCCGGTTCCAAACAGCACATCCACCCAGCCTGGGTGCTAATCCGGTTCCAAACAGCACATCCACCCAGCCTGGGTGCCACAGACAAGGGCCAAAGGTTCTGGGTGGTCCCGGGTTTGCTGAAGGTTTATCTGAGCAGTTTATCATATTTGAGATTAGAGGACAACCTCTCTAGGTCCTAAAATTCTCAGTAGCACCATCTGCCTCTTCAGTAACCATGACAAGAACACGGTTATACAGTTCCTGACTCCTAAGACCATGTGTGTGCCTCTCAGAAGAGGGCATGTGTGTGAGTTTGGGTTTGGCTGTGTCCATTATTTAATTTTGTCACCCTAGTTCTCGCTTCTCAGCATACAAAGAGTTAGCGTCAGAGATACGCAAAAAGGGCATATTTCATTACCAGAATGTTAACATAATTAGCACAAGCATCTTTTATAGGTTATATTAGCTAACAAACACAGACAGCTATAGTTTGTTTTTACCTAACCTTTTTTTACCTTATTTTAATTACCATGACTGAGAACCGTCATTTACAGCAACCACCTAAGAGCAACATGTTATTCCCGACAGATTTCGCAATTTGTTTCCTCGTGGCATATTACTGGCAATTGATTCACAGAAAAAGAGCTCCACTTCACCAGTGACAGTTTCACACAAAACCGATCAGAGTGACTAACACACTGGTGACTTTAGTGGCGCAACTCTTCTGGTAAAAAAAAAAAAGCATCCTACTTTAATCCCATCTGAAACCATGTTACATAACAAACAGCCCAGACAGAATCTAATTGGGGATGAGGTTTTCCAACGTAGTCTGTCCATGAATATCTGGAGCTACTCTCTACTGCCGTGGCACTAATCCTGCCTTAGCACAGCCACCCGAGCCAAGAATGAACAGTAAAATACAGGCAACGACAGAGACACACTGACTGCTTTAGATCCTACTGACACAAATGTCTATAACCTATGCCCCCATATGGCCTGGCACATCAACACAGAACACAGAAACATGAAATTAAAAGCAGATCGCTGGGTGATGTTTGTCTGGCGGAAACACCACAAGCCATCAACACATTAAAAACCCACTGCAGAATGAGACAACCCAAAGAACGAGACGTGAAGTCTACCCACGTCAGAAGTTTCCAAAAACCTTGGCCCCAGAGACTACCGCATATGCCTACCTCTTAGCCCAGAGTTGGCCCAGGAAACTACCTTATCTTCATACGTCTTGACTGAAGTGAGGTCAAATAAAGATAATTTTCCTCTTTGCCTCTTTCCTGAAACCCCCTGAATGTCACAGGTGAAAGGTTGGATTGACTCCATCAAACAAACTTAGAATGAATCAAACTAATGGAGAGCAGATGTCAGGAAACAAGTCAATATAATAGAGAAGCAGACCCACCTGTTGATCCCTCTCGTTCCTTTCATTTGCACAGCCCAGCTCCGCCCTCAGAGTCTGCAGTTCCTCATCTTTCTGCCCAATGAGAGCAGAGAGTTGCTGTACCTGGCCTGCGATCGGTGCCTTCGATTCTTGGTCTTTGCCAGCACTTTGCAGCTGTTGGATTACAGCTTCCTGGCTCTTCATAGACAGCCTCAGCTGCTCTATGACACTGGAAGGTGCAATGGTAGACTGTCTAAATCATAATTGCACATAATGGCGTATCCCCATTGAATACAATGGAACGCAGCGGTCGTTACATTTCCGTGCCACTGGGATCAAAACAACGGCTACCCAGGGCCACCAACCGCTGTGATTTCCTTGTGATCCACACGTGTCAAGGTTAAACACCACAGGTGACTTTAAACATCTGAAGCAGCCCTTTTCCTTGCGTAGTGCAGCACTAGTCATGTTGTGGAGAAACTCTGGCTTCCATGTAGGCCACTCCTACCTGTTTTTCTCCTGCAGAGCCTGCTGCAGGTCGGTGCTGAGGAGAGGAGTGAAGGTTCCCGACAGGCCCAGGGCCAGGAGCTGCTTCTCCATGCCAATGCACCTCACCTTATCCTGCTCGGCGATGGCGGCCATCTTTTCCACCTCCTCCTCGGCAGCTTTCAGGTCCTACCGTGGCGGAGGAGAGGGCGAGAGCAGGTGGGCACATGTTCAAAGCCAGGTTGGTGTTTACTATCCATGAGACAGGATGACACAATAAAACCAAGAGAGACCACGTGGTTTGTTCGGGGGTTCGTCGGTAGGCTCAGGTAAAATGTTCTCGTGCCTCACCTGTTCCAACTCGGCAATCCGACCGTTGAGTGCGTCCCGGACCACGTCTATTTCAATCCGTGCTCGTTCTCTCACACGCTGCGAGTCACCAGACTCTCTACATGCCAGGCTCTCCAAAGCTTTCCTGATAACAAGAATGTTTCTTCGATTTCATTTACCAATGTGTTTGATAGTAGTAACTAGCGATAAATAAAAGTGCAGTCTGTAAAACTCAAAAGGACAGTCTGGAACGCCAGTCAGGTCTTTCACTGTTGATTAACGACAGACTGCAACACCAGCCTATCAACACTGTTTATTAAATCTGCATAAAACAGGCAGCCCAATAGAACCTGTGTGTGTGTGTCACAGTCAGACAAAGCCACTAGCCTGTACTCACGATGCAGACACCAGCAGCTCCTGCCTCTCCGCCAGATCCCGCTTCATTGACTCCACCTCCACCTTCAGCTCAATGTTCTGAAGACACCAATTATCCTCCAGTCAAACCTCCATTCACGTACGCTGGTCTTACACACAAAAGAAAACCTGGCACACTGCACCTAAGCTCCTAAAGTAATGGGTCCCTAAAGAGAGCAGCTAAATGGGGAGTGGATGTTAGTTGGGCATTCGGAGTGTCATGAGGCCCAGAGACTTGGCCTAAGATCAGTGGGTTAAACCCTGGGGGGGGTTGTCCCTGAAATACCATAGTCTGTTGTGTTCTGTGTTAGGGGGACATGAGCTCATCGTTCCTCTGGGTCTCACCGTTTTGTAGACGTCTTCCGTGGAGTCGTCACATTTCTGCTGCATGCGCTCTTCCATGAAGTAGATGCGCAGTTTCAGGTTGAAGTTCTCTTTCTTCAGAGTCATAATTTGCTGAGAGTAGTTCAGAAAGGAGGACAACATGTTTTTTTGTAATATTTGTAATGATCATTTCTCGGAACCTACTCTGAGTCACCAAATCATGACTGCACTGCATAATACTATCCACACCAAGGCTAGTGCAAATACAGCAAATTAGGTCAAAATAACATTACATAGCAGATTCCTCCACTGAGATTTTTTTTTTTTCATTTCACTCGCTTCAGTGGCGCAACAGAAAGAGAGACGGAGAGGAATAGAGAAAAGCACTAGCGCCAGAGAGCCATAAGCCACGTCTAACTGAGTAGTTGTAGTCTGGGGGTAGCGGAGGGGGTTGTTTAGCATCGGCAGACTGAGCGTCATTGTATTGCTGCCCTTTAACTGCACACGTTTGGGGCAAGTGGAGGACATTCAACATACAGGAGAAAGCAGCAATCTGAGAGTAGACTACTGAATGCAGGCTCTCCTCCCACTGCCCCAGAACAGCCTGCCTCCCCCAAAACTGAGAGTTGAAACATGTCTAAAACTCCATGTATGGTAGTGGTACTGTTCGCCTGGGTTTAGTGAGACACCAGATCAGCCTTATTAAACATTATAGGTCTGAGACACAAAGGACACAGACAGATAAATAGTGAGATGTTGCACAGATCTAAAACAGCCGGAGAACTTTCAGTGATTTGGATCGGAGAATATCACTCACATTCTCGTAGTCTTTCAGAGTGAGAGCAGTCTTAACCGGGGACATTTTATCTGGAAATGTAGGGGCTGCAAAGGAAGAGGAAGAATGTACATTAGTTTAGATCCACAATGGCTAATATCGAAGCACTCGTGACAGCAGAAAGCTATTATTAGGACCGAAACGTAGAATAATACAAATCTCCCGGGTGACGAACACGAAAGAAGACGAGTGGTGAGAGAGCAAGCGAGTAAGTTATATTATTTCGGAGAAGCACCCTGCTGAGGTCAGTGAGTCAAAACAACCGTCACCTGACGAGACTCCACCAGGGGTCACATGACAATAAATAAATGATCAGAGAGCCCTGCCGCAGCCTCGCCCTCAACACGGGACAGATCACTCTTCAGTCCCATAGGCAATCAATTGTACGTCCCATATAACGAACAGCGCTCACCACCAACCAAGCCTTCACATTCAGCTAACCCGAACATTGCTATCCCTTGATCCCAGTAGGGAGGGTTGTTTGCAGCCATCAGCTACAGTGGTGTTCTAGCTACGGAGAGACGCTATATTTATCTCAGGTGTCTGGTTACCTGGAGACAACAGAGCTGACCTCGGACAGAGAGAGAGCCCACAAGAGTGTGAAAGTGTGTCCAGGTGAGCAGGCGTAAAACACTGAGCTCAGTGAAAATGCTCAGAAAGCATTGAAACCCTGAGCCTTGTACATTTTGTTGCTCATTCTCCATCACCAACTAGAAATCCAAAGATATATTGTACGGATGCACATATCGATTAGCCAGCAATAGTAAGGGGAAATTTATGATGAGGTAGAACAGAAAACTTGCAGTCTCTGGACCTCGTAGGGTAAGAGTTAAATACCCCTGGTAGACTGCAACCGTTCAGCTAAAAAATATGTTTCTCGAAAAACACTCATGAAGCTTTTTGAAACAGAACTCCTGTTCTAGTATTGTAATGTTAGTGTAATGGCATGGCCCCACCCTCAGTGATCATACCACAATCAGTAAACGCAGAAATATTTATTTTCTCTTTTTATTTCTCTTTTAATGTCTTGTCTTGTAAAGCACATTGAATTGCATCTATGTATGAAATGTGCTATATACATAAACTTGATTGATTGACTGAATTAGGAATATCTTTGCTGCTACTGGATGTATTAATGCATTATCCGATACCTGATTAATAACTTTTAAATACACCGTTTTCTGTTTTTACCTACACGCCCATCAGTGACCACGACGATGGGGGCAGATCGTCACAGTTTCTGTGGTTAAATATATGCTTGATAAGCAGTCAACTAAGGGGCTGTAAACCTCATTCTGGGCATGGGAAAAAGACATGAAGTAGTCAATAAAACGCTACCACTAACGTGTGACTGTTTGAACAATTAATCCACAAAACAAATGACCACTAACAGGTCATAATAATAAAAATAAATAACTAAAAGTACAATGCTGCAGCATTTGTGGGAGAAAATAACTGTCTAGTGTTGTAGCATGCCTCCCTCAATCATTTTAACTCCATCTTAAATGGAAGCGGGACAACCTCTTCTACACAGAGGCTCTAACGTGTATTTAGTCCAGTCATGGCTTTGCGATCAGAAGACAACATGCTACGCATCTCAAAAAGGTTATCCCTTTTCCGCTTTAACAGAAACCCAATTAGAAAACTGAATTTCTAACCTCCATATTAGGCACCAATGGGCAGAGACTTTCGCAATCTTGACTCCTGAACTCAAACAAGCACTCATGGGAAAGATGTACGTGTGTGTACGTGTGTGTACGTGTGTGTACGTGTGTGTACGTGTGTGTACGTGTGTGTACGTGTGTGTACGTGTGTGTACGTGTGTGTACGTGTCAGGGCACATTACCTGTCATTTGGTCCATGGAGAACTCCCCAACATCTATGGAGTCAGGGAGTCGAGACATACTGCAGCTGGGGAAAATATGTATTCATTAGGGCGAGAGCCAAACAGCCAGAGAGGACAACCAACATGACCGGACATTGTAGATAAGACTCTGCAATAACAAATGGTCTTCTTATAACACAGACAAAGTGACAGTCAATATCACTTTGACCAAGCCAACACTTTGTAATCAAGTAATCTCATTAATAAAAAAGAAAGAAAAGAAAAACCCTGGTGATTTCTAGGCATTACCCACGCAACACTTTTCTACCCAGGCCCCAAAGGAAGCACTATAGATAGCTGAGAAATGTGTTGCTGGCTCATTTAGTCACTCCGATAATGCAATGCCTTTCTCTCCTGGCGCAGCGTTTAGGCTACTCCGTGTGCTATGCAGAGTAAACCGGACTGGAGCAGAACATGAGCCTAAGGCAGCCGGGCCTCACGTCCAGGGCACAGCAGTCTCCGAGGGTTCTCTGTGCTTAACAAGCGACTACTGTAGACCTGCTCAACCAAACATCACTCGGCTGACAAGGGAACAGTAGATCCACACAGTCAGTCACAGACAATACAAATGCACCCCTCACAGACACACACACATATCTGATGCAGTACAAACAAACTAACAAGAGTGGTGACAAGTGCACAATTACAGGCGGTGATGAGAAGGCTAAGCTTCAGCCAGGCCACACAAAGCTTACAATAAACCATTATTAGATAGCCTAGGGCTTACACATCTGAATGAGGGCAGCACAGCTGAAAGAACTAGCCACTGCCCTTACAAATTGTCAATAACATCCCTCTGGCCTGATTCACGTGAATGAAAATGTGTATCAAATTGTCTCCAGCCTCTCCAGTGTCCAGACAATCTTAGACCACCAGACTTTCAAATTGGTTCGGAACAGCTACTGACATGAACATTTTCACTACAGCCCAGCAGAACACACATCCGACTAAGGGACACTTCATAATGACTGATTACTGCTGTACTGGAATGAAAGCATGCACCGACTGACTTTTACATAACAAGAGTTCAACATAAAACCTCAGGCAGGATTCAATACACATACCAGACCAAATGTTTGTGGTTAGCATAGTGTTATTGTGTTAAGTGTTACCTTGTCAGTAACAGTCCATTGACTTGATCTACAATTCTTACTCAGAGTACCATAAGCCAGCAAGAGGCAGTAAACACGGACTTCCTCTTTGTCATTTTTTGTTTTCCTGTTTAGCTTGCCCTCCAATGGCAGTAAAGAAGCTACAATATGACTACGCCTAATATTACATAACAAGTAAGAATACATGTATTTAGCGTTCTTTGCTCTTGAGTAGTCATACTTTACTATGTAATCACTGACTGCGTCGGGATTAAGTCATTTACATCCCACCTATCCTGAACTTCTTGAATTTCTGTGGTGGCTTACCAGCTGGATGACACAGTTCAACACCTGCAACCCCATCAACTTATTTATTCATGGTCAATACAGTTTAAACATTAACTGGAACATATGGGCTTCCACACTAAGATGCTACATTGAGGTTGGCCAGCAGTCTAAAGATAGTAAAACTGCCAACTAGTTATGCCTAAAAATTACAAAATTAGGTTAATGCATTATCAATCCCCAGTTAACAAATGTTAAATTGGTGAAATAAGAGGTTTACCCTTATTACCAATTAGACCCAATTCATGGCAGGCACACAGAAAAAAAACAATCAATATGTCACATAGACTGTGTCAGTTTATACATTGGGCTGCAGACTTGCAACGTCGTTACGTCCACGAAACTTGAGGAACACTGAACAAACCAGCAGCACAGAGGCTAATTGAAAGTCTAATTTCTGTACAATTTCCGTCATACAATTAATTCATCTGTGCCCACCTTAACTGTCTACAGCGTAAGAAGAAAGGTGGCTTAGTATATACAGTACAGTACATGGGAAAAGCGCCGTAAAAACAAAAGTTTGATGGTTGTTTAGTGAACATTGTGTTTAGTTAGCAACATTAACCACACGAAGTTGGCCAACCGTACAATACACGGTTAATGAAAAGAACAGTTTGGCAGAAATCGATGAACGTAACGGGAATACTAGCAAGCTAAAGCTATGATGACATCAACACAACATTGACAACCAAGTCAAGACTGGCTAGCAAGCAAAATAACTTCCGTAGTGCGTTACTGCTAGCCACATGGATTAAAAAGCTAGCAAAAAAACTATTTGGCAAACAATTAGCATAGCCCAAAATGTGCAATCACAGCGGGTTAACTCAAAGCTATGAAAATATTTATAGCCACACAAATTTGAGCAACATGTAATTTTAGCTAGCTAACGTTAGCTTACTTGCTTGCCTGTATAACGTTACTTTAGCACTACAAGCGAACCGCTTAAATTGTTGTTACCTTCCATTGATGTCAAAGGGAAGCGTCTGGTCCTCTCCAACGACGGAATCCATATCGAACTTCTACCAAAAAGCACGTATCCTTTAATTAATATCCCATATGTATGACTTAACCTCAAAATAAACCGTATGGAGCAGGTAAAAAATTCAAAGTAGTCTTTACTACCGCCATTTTGGTTCTCACGTCAACACTTGTGATCTGCGACGTTGGAAAGTCCAGGGTGGAGCCCGAAAGCAGGCGCGCAGTTTGTGATTGGTCAAAACATGGATATGTTCGTTTTGCAGAGTTTGAAACAGTTCAGATACTGTAGAGACTGGGAAAATGTACAGGTGTGTTCATTCATGTTTTTTTACAGGTGTACGCTATGACCCAAATAATTTTAATTAATGATAGGCCATTTTAATTTGAAATCAACAGGAGACTTAGAGGTAGAGGTTAATTTATTGTTTGATTTTTACTTTTTTCTCCATTCATATTTAAGCATTTACACCAGTTGCACGGTTATAACGACACCACAATTATGTGTATTTGAGGAGAAATGCTTCTTTACTTCTAAAGATAAATGATTATATATAGTTATTCAAAATAAAATCTATTGCTAGGTTACTTTTTTAACGCTTTGGTGAAAATGTATTGCAGTCAAAATTAAACAATGGGTCCAACCAACTCATTGTGTGAAATTGACTCGAGATCAACTCAACAATTAAATGCAGGCTGCTCCATCAGAATGCAATTTTGTGTCAACCCAACAAGTGTACCCCTAGCGTCTTCTAGTGATACACATATATTATGACATATGTTATGACATATATTATTACAACAACACATACGTGTTGTTGTAAGATCTGACAGCCATCACATCCTCCTTAGTCATATATAATCAGGGGAATGCGACAAATAAGGATCTGGCATAGTTGAGGATCAAATTTGAAGCTAATTTTACTAATGTAGACAAAATTCAATTAATCACATTTATTGTATTGATTGTAGCAATAAGCAGGCAACGCCTAGCGTACGCTAATACATTTCACCGCTCAAAACAGTCTTCCGTTTTGTTTGGCAGTACATTTTGTTGGCGGTTTGTATCCAGTCAGCGTAGTCTGCCTCCAACGCATCTGTTCCCATGAATGGAGGTGTGCTGACTCAAAGTGGCGGGAGACACAAAACAATTATATTGTTTATTATATTGCAGTTCATAAAAAAACATCAGTAAATAAAATTAGGCCATAATATATAGATGTCACAAGATAGAAATACACCTTTTTATTATGTAAAATGTCTGGTATCTGAAATTACAACAATTCTGCAATTATTTTTATTTCTATCCAGGGTATGTCTGAAAATGGTTGGATAGAATATATAGAATATATCCAGATCCAACAATATCAAGCTCACAGAATTGTTTTTTCTGTGATTAGGATATATCTGTGTATTGAAACTCCATCACTCCAATAAATACAAAAACAAATATGTGAACAAAAAATACAGAACAACACAGAATAGGATATAGATCACCAGTGGCTTTAATTCCTAGGTCTCTCTGCTGCACAAATGTATGGTCGAAATGAAGAGGGTGAAGGAGGGATTGATTTATATTTGATTGATAATTAAACTGTGTAGATTGATCAGAATGTGCCTCGGAAATGGCACATAATGCATGTATCGTGTAGAAATCTAACATAGTTGGTTGCTGAGTTCAAGGTAAGGTGACAGTGTTCTTGTCAACTGTATGAAATGCACCCAATGCACATAGCTAATGTGAGGTTAACCCAGTCAATCACACCGCAGGGAATTTGTTTATGTCGGTAGGGTTCACACACACCGTAGATGAATTTGCAGAGCTTTCGAGCATATCGAAACAGCGTTACATCAAATTTGGTGTTTCCCCCCAGGAATTAGTCTTGAAAAAATCTCTGGTAATTGTCCGCTCCAAAGTACATATAAGATTTTTGCTCCTTTATCCTCCGATACCAAGATTAAGTGGAGTTGCTTCTTAGCACACTGCTTGTTTAATCAGGACATCATACCGGGGATGGGATAGAGAGAAAGTCAACAGAAATATCTGTCAGTCAAGAGCCGATATTGCATTATTTTAATTCAAAATGCAATGTATAGAAAAAACCCTAACCCTAAATCACACATACAAATCTTTATATACCTATATCTGTACATCTACATATCTATACCTACATACACCGATCAGCCATAACATTATGACTACCTGCCCAATATTGTGTAGGCCCTTTATGCCGCAAAAACAGCCCTGACCTGTCGAGGCATGGACTCCACTAGACCTCTGAAAGTGTGCTGTGGAATCTAGCAGCAGATCCTTTCACAATTTCACGTAATGGATAGTGAAAAGGCAACCAGATTAAATGATGAACAAAAGATCCACACAGGGAAGTCTTCCGGCATAAGCGACATTAGTAGAGTTTTAACTTTTGTGGATGCAATGATGTACTAAGAACTAATTAAAATATGGTACTTGCTTGCACTAGCTCAATCCCTGCGTGAGAGCTGCATGATTTGACAATAAATCAGAGGGATTAATTAACTTACACTCATTTCCATGTTATACAAATGTTATACTCTGCATGCCATAAAGCAGTGAAAGGAACCCCTAATCATTGTCTAGATAGTTTGAGACTTAAAAGACACACATTCAAACGCTCTCTTAACATATGCAGGCAAATTTTACCCAAGTCCAATGTCGACACATACCGCTCTCTTGGTCTCTCCCACACTAACCACTTTAAACCAGGCCTGAAGAGATAAGAGGTGTCTCTCTCTCAAGCACATACACCCACATACACACAAGTGTATCAACCGACACACACATAGACACACATTTATGAACCTACGGACACATATATACACATTTATTAACCTACGGACACACATACATTTATTTACCTACACAAGCACATTTATTAGTCTAAACACACACACACATTCTTAATCACCGTTACTATATTCCTTCCTCGAGTGTGTGTTGATATTTCTGTTATGTCTTTTATTGTTTATTTAAATGACGTTATTAAAGTTCTCCGTTCTCCGTGCGTCAGGTCTAGGTGTCATAGCCATGTATCTCCACTGGGTGGCAGTGTGCGCACAGAGGGTTTGATATGAAAGGCACAGCATTGCAAGAAATCTAGGAACTCTAGTGAAGCAGAGTTGACGGACCCGACCGGGGTTGGAAGTTCAACAGGCCAATAGGAATAGTAAATAATGAGCTGTTGGTTTTCTTAGAATAAATGCAAAACTTAGATTTTGTGTTCGTGGGAGAAACGTTATTACAACAACCACACAATATCACACTGACAAGTGCACAAACATGCAATGCTCCAAAGGACGCATAAGCGCATTCCGCACGACAATAAAGCAGTTATTCTAACAGTATAATAGAAACAAATCATAAGTTCTCTGAAGTCAACGTTCCCCTGTACCCTGTATTCCCTTGGCCACATTTTCCCTGAACCATGTGTTACTTCTGTTATTCTGTTACTCGGAATAGAGAACATACAGTGGAGGAAAAGGATATTGGATCCCCTGCTGATTTTGTACGTTTGCCCGATGACAAAGAAATTATAAAAAAATGCATTTCAAATAAGTTATACATTGATTTGCATTTTACTCAGTCAAATAATTATTTGACAACTTTGCAAAACATGACTTAGTACTTGGTGGCAAAACCCTTGTTGGCAGTGACAGAGGTCAGATGTTTCTTGCAGGTAGCCACCAGGTTTGCACACATCTCAGGAGAAATTTTATCCTACTCCTCTTTGCAGATACTCTCCAAGTCATTAAGTTTTCGAGGCTGACGTTTGGCAACTCAAACCTTCAGCTTCCTTCACAGATTTTCTATAGGATTAAGGTCTGGAGACTGGCTAGGCTACTCCAGGACTTTAATGTGCTTCTTCTTGAGCCACTTCTTTGTTGCCTTGACTGTGTGTCATTATCATGCTAGAATACCCATCCATGACCCATTTTAAATGCCCTGGCTGAGGGAAAGAGGTTCTCACCCAAGATTTGATTGCCCCATCCATCGTCCCTTTGATGCAGTGAAGTTGTCTTGTCCCAGAAAAACACCCCCAAAGCATAACGTTTCCACCTCCATGTTTGACGGTGGGGATGGTGTTCTTGGGGTCATAGGCAGAATTCCTTCTCCTCCTAACACGGCGAGTTGATGCCAAAGAGCTCAATTTTGGTCTCATCAGACCACAACACTTTTACCAAGTTCTCCTCTGAATTATTCAGATGCTCATTGGCAAACTTCAGATGGGCCGGTACATGTGCTTTCTTGAACAGGGGTACCTTGCGGGTATCTTGGTGACTATGGTCCCAGCTGTCTTTAGATCATTGACAAGATCCTCCCGTGTAGTTCTAGGCTGATTCCTCACCGCTCTCATGATCAATGAAACTCCACGAGGTGAGATCTTGCATGGAGCCCCAGACAGAGGGAGATTGACCGTTATTTTGCGTTTCTTCCATTTGCAAATAATCGCACCAACTGTTGTAAACTTCTCACCAAGGTGCTTGGCGATGGTCTTGTAGACCATTCCAGCCTTGTATAGGTCTACAATCTTGTCCCTGACATCCTTGAACAGCTCTTTGGTCTTGGCCATGGTGGAGAGTTTGGAATCTGATTGATTGATTGCTTCTGTGGACAGGTGTCTTTTATACAGTAAAGATTTTGTTATTTAATATATTTCCCTCATCGAGATCGATGTGTGATTTAAGTGGTCCCTTGTGTTTTTTTTGCAGTGGATATATATATATATATTTCAATATGTAAACAACTAAGCTTGGCAGAATAGTCTGGTTGCTGTCGAAACTAATGTTTATTTCTAGTGCTTAACCGGGTGTAACGTTTTTTGGTATGCAATAACTTATTACTTTTAACAGTATAAAAACTGTAACCCCGGGATGGCATTTGGGGTATGTCAATCTCTGAAACCGAAGTGAAATCTTCCTTAATTTTGTGACACCCGTATGGGTAATCTATTTGTTCAGATATGGTATGAGGTTGAGAGGGGTTGACAAGATCCCAGCCCTCGCAAAAGCAAAATAAGAACTAAAGCATCCAACCCTTTCAAACATGTTTCTTTTATACTCCGAGAGAATGGACAAGACAGAGGGCACATTGTTGTTCACTGGTAATTCCCTTATACAGTCACCTCCAAAAGTATTGACACCATAGACAGCGAAAAGGCTTGCGTGCCACATTTATCTAAATATGTGATCGAACATCACAGATCCACCATCATACCTAACAATGGGTATTATGTTATTTTCTGTGTTATTTTCTGCCATGTCTCTTTTTATGCAACGCTGTGTTCCTGGACAAAACGTTTCTCGACAAAAAAATGTTAACAAATCTTAGATTTGGAGAATTAAGATGTAACAAACACCCGTTATTATCCAAATGTTGTCTTGTGGTCCCCACTGCACACCCCCACTGCACATCCCCACTGTACATCCCTACTGTACATGTCTTTACATGTCTGTACATGTCTGGTACGCTTCAAGTAATGTACTGTACAGTTACGACGTTTTCTTTAGTGATGGTTTGGATTGACATTTCTCCACGTCCACCTTGATATTTGAATTTCATTTTAAATATGTTTAAATTTGTTTAGCGGTTTCTAAAGAAAAACGACAAAAACGGTTTGTGTCCGTTGGCATCAGTTTTAGTGGGCCTTTATTTTGAAGACCAACGGCTGATTGCACCCAGATATATATACAAATATGTCCTATAAAGGTTTAGTCAGAGTGTATGAATGTCAGGACTTTCGGTGGATTATTTTTCTGAAACGAACGGAAGTGGACACACTGCTGTAGGTGTAGCAGAGCTATAAATCCTTGAGAGATTTTGGTACGTTACCACAGTCGCGTTCTGGTAATGGAAACTTGCCCGCTGAGCAGCGTGGATCCGCAAGACTCAGTGATTCCAATGGAGCAGCAAGATTCCGTTTTTATCTTGCTCAAACACTGTCAAGAAATGAAACGACTAGAGAATCGCTCGCGTCTACTCACGTTATGTCTGATTTTGGGTTTTGCCTCTTTATTTTTCATTACGCAGCACGTGATCACATGCGGCATTGAGAAGGTAAGCATGAAATTAGACTTGCAGATGTTTTCACTGATAACATACATCGGGAAGCCCTGGCATTGGACTTTTAATGGAAATAGAAATGTTGACTTCTGTTGGTTACCATTAATATGTAAATTATGTTTTTGTTTGTAGCCAACATTCAAACCCACAGAATGCTCAGGACAGCAAACTAAAGGTATATATTTGACTTTATTTTGTTGGTCTGGTCTGGTATCGCGATCCATCAGTCGAATCCTCCAAATGATTTAATGCCACCCACTAGTGAATGTCAGTTAGCAGAAGATTTGTCCTTTTTCAACCACGTTTTATTGACTCAAATGTAATGATATATCACTTTATTTATCTCTTGTTTGAAAGGCTGGCAGCAAAAAGCGACATGATGATCCAACAACTAATTTAACAAATGGACTATGTTAGACTAGGCTGAAATTAACCTAAAGTGTTAAGTCTGAGATCACTAAAACCACAATAGATAGAAGATATTATCTTATTTACGGGCTACATATGGATCCAAGTTATTGTTGGTTTTCCCTTCTCTGGTCCTTCTAATTGGAGCAGAACAGAAACAAATAATCGCGCAGTGAGTACGTATGTTAACTCGAACTAGGGATGCCGAGGCAACATAGCATTCCATACATTGTTCTTGTTTGTATGGTGACTTTTGTATGCATGTATGTATGTCGAGCAGAAGACATACATGTTTGGAACTGACCAGGGAGGTATATGAGATGAGAAGAAAGAAAGAAACCATGTGAAGTTAGAACAACGCACAGGACATTTATTTCGAATTGTTCCCGTGCAATAAACAACCCTTCCCGTCCACCACGATCTGTTTCCTCATGTCTTTAAGCCACCCAGCCCTATGTACAGCGCCCGCTCAGCCAACGCGAAAGTCTTGGCACCCCAATGGTGGAACAAACTTCCCCATTAAGCCAGTACAACAGAGTCCCTGCGAGGAGCATCTTAATTAATGTCCCCCAGCACCACCATCCAAGAAAATAAATAAAATATTAACTCTGGAGAAGAGCGTTTGCTAAATGACTGTAAATGTAATTAATTAATGGAAATAATCCTCTTTTGCTATTGTGTTGGGTTTCTCTCTCGTTTTTTTTTTTTTTTTACCTAAAAGTGGACTTTTTCACAGCAGTAAAGCTACTTGTTCAGTTGGAATGGAATAAACATTTGTGTGCCTGGAAACGGTGGAGGTCCAACAATGTTCTCGCAAGACGAAAAGCATTCCAGCAAGAAACTGACTGTTTTGGAGAGCGCTCTCAGACGGTTATTTGCATAATGATGACATATCTTAAAAAATATTCAGACTCCCATTCCAGGAACGCACATCTCAGCATTTAATGGCTTGTATACTTTTTTTTTTATCATTGAAAGTGATCACGAGGGACGCTTCCACAGCAAGTGGTTTTGTCAAATATGACAACCGCAAGTTTTTTGTGACTTCGTGCCTAGCTCTAGTCACATGAGCGGACACATTGACAGACGATAGAGCATTCGTGCACGATTACCTCTGAAATAGTGAAATGTACATATATTTAAGTTAAAATGACACAAAGTGATACATTACCTTAAAAAACTAAATGCTGATATTTAGGGCCAGCAAGGGGTCCTAGTGGTTAGTGACTTACTTTCCACTTTTATGATATGAACTTTACTATAAATACCAAAGATATTTGCTTGAAAATGCGATATTCGTAGATAATATATTAGATACATATTTTGTAGTACAATTCGCCCTAAACCCGTCCACAGATCAATTTAAACGAATGAAATATTCTGTTATTTGAATGTAGTCGGTGGTGTAATCGTTAAAACATTTTGTAACTAAATAGAGGACCCTCTTAAAGAACTACAGTTTTACAGGACAAACATAAGTAATAGTGAAGGTTTTCAGAAACATCTAAAGTATGTCGACATATCGTTTCCAATTTGATTAACAGACAGATGTACATCTCCGATTTCAGAGCTGGAGTTAAAAATGAGTAGCCAATACTACCCTCTACCGCTCAGATACTGAAATAATCACTAGTTCATCTCACGATCAAATCGGAATGAGTTGCCTGCTCTCAGCTACAATTCACAAACCTCTGGGACCCAGAGCCGTTGAAAACTTAGTTGTAATCCTAAATATCTTTGAAACATGTGTGGTAGCTCTTAAATTGTTAAAATATTCGGAGCAACTGAGGGTTATCAGCTACAGCAAATGTTTGAGAACAACTTGACTAGCCTATGTGTCTATGATGAAGCCTCCAGAAAGGCATGTCTACCAAAAGCTGATGGCATGCATCTTTTTTTCATAGCAGGTGAAAAACAGCATCTGATGTCTGACAATAAGACAAGGCCTAGCGCTCACCTGACGAGTAAGTAAATGAATAAAGCCTTGAGTCACTTCCCTGCAAACAATTCTAGGGGTGTGCTAACATTTTTCTAATGTTACCTGTAATTTTCGCAAGAGGTTTTAAAATCCAACTCTCTGTTATTTTGGTGCACAGTTAAGACCTGGATGAGCAGGTAAAAGGAGCTCTGTACTAATTTGTGACTTTGAATATTGAAGAGCAGTGTGAAAAAAGCAGGGTTATTGGATGTGTTAAAGCAGTGGTTCTCAACCCATTCCTCAGGGAACCCCAGTCAGTCCGGGTATTTGAACTACCCTTTAGCTAGCGCACATAATCCTCAAGCCCTTGATTAGTGTATCTGCTGTGTTTGTTCAGGGCTGCAGCTAAGATTTGGAATGTCTGGGGTTCCCTGAGGAATGGGTTGAGAACCACTGTGTTAAAGAGATCAGGATAATATTAGAATAAAACAACATGCTTGTTATTTTTTTATTTCAACTGGGTTAGATGCCTAAATAAGGGGCAGTGTCTAGGGCAGAAATACATTTATAAGAAGTATTTATCCCTAAAAATCCCTAAAAGTCCTAAAAGTTGAGCAAACAGGTCCAGGTGTTATTCATACACCAAGACCTTCTACTGTCCAGTAGGTGACACACCTTCCCCACAAGCTGGTCAGTGTAGATGTGAATATGTCTTGAAAAAAAGGATTGAACGAGAAAACAATGCCTACTACTAAAATAATTTGTCCAGTGATTTGCTGAAGAGGTTTAAAACAAGTGTTCCTAAAATAACTAAGAAGTTAGAGGCATACATGAAGCCTTTGTGAACCTACACATGACATTCTTCCAGCATCTAATTCCACTGAGTGAAGTGCATCTATCAAGTGGTTCCACCTAGCTAGTATCAAATGTACGGAGCAACTGTTAGTCACAATGAATAAGTCTGTCTGCTTAAATTAATAAAATAACTGAATCCAATTTGTTAACTTTTACAATAGTGGTCCAATGTAGCTCTCATGGTGACAGTAGGGTGTGTGTCCAGTCAGGGTTGTGTGGGGCCAGTATCACAACTTTTGAAAATGCATTGAATTTTATAAGTAACTTTGGATAAGAGATGTAAATAACTACATTGAGGAACAGTAGGCTATAAGGAATAAATCTGGTAAATGGGAATCTGGTAAAAAAAGAAAGAAGTCCATCATTCTCCGGTAACATTTAGGCGGGAATGTTTACCTCTGTGTCATAAAAACTTGTACTGCATTATGCTGGGAGAACATGGTCACTATATTCAGTGTAGGTTTAGTGGAACTTTTAATGGAACATTTTCATAATCCACAGAAAACATGATACTTTAATGTTCTTGTGTGATCACTGATGTGTGGTTCTGGGTTATTGATTATAGGTATATAAAAATTATTTCTGAGATCAGAAGACTGTTGTGGCTTAGTAGGAGCTTGATATTCAGATTGCCTGGATTTTCTTTTGCCTTTTTCAGTACCTGTTAGTGTAAATATGACTCTTTTGTCTGAGTAATGGCGGATCCCATGCAGTTTGTCTTTATTGTACAGCCTTTAGTGCATTGACTGAAGACTTTTCAATTCTGTTTTGCATTCTGTACTCTTATTGTATAATCTTGTAGAAACCACGTGCTTGTAGAAACCCCATTTGTACATTTCCTCTTTCCTCCCTCACCTCCAGCTCCAAAGTTTACCGGCAACGCATCGCTGACTGGTTACGTCCAATGGACCTTGGACTTCGGCAGCGTCCATATGCAGGGCTTCACCTACAACAAGACCTACAGCTCGTTGGTTGTCCCACAAGAAGGCCACTACTTCGTCTATGTGGGGATGAGCTTTCGAAACATTTGGGAAGAATTCCACACCCTTCACCTGAAAGTTGAGAAATATTCAGTGAGCTATCCATTATTTGTAGAAGTCCTCGTGGTCAAGGATAGCTTGCCAGCAAATGTGAAAGGAATTCAAAATAGACGAACAGTCTACACAGGACAGGTATTGTCTCTGCTGCAAGGGGACTTACTGAGGGTGTGGCTTGATAAAAATAATTATAAACTGATTGATTTTACAACAGAGAGAACCATGTATATTGGTGCTTTTCTTCTGTAGACCAAGCACACCGAGCTGTCCCAAAATATGTATTTAATATATAATTATTATGTTTGACTTATTTATAATACCCTATGTCAGTTTTGAGAACCTCACATCATGTCAGTTTTGAGAACCTCACATCTCCTAAATAAAAGCTCAAATTTCTGTTGATAATGTATGAGCATTAGAACATAGCCTTTGTCATGTACAGTAGATGTCTACAGAAGTCTACACACCGTTGTTGAAAATGTGGAATGTTAAGGCTAAAATCAAGACATCATGTCAGACCTTTTTCACTGTAACTGTAATAATGGGATTGTGTTCAGATTAAACTCAGATTTAGAGGAGAAGAGCTGCAAATTCAATAAGGGTGTGTGGTCATTTCATGGACTTAAATTTTTTTGAATGTTTGTTTAACTTTATGTCTAAATGTGTAGTTCAGGAAGTTTGCTTTTTTCTCCAACTGTTCAAAACTGTTTAGAATGACAGAAATGTATCATTTCTGTCATTCTGCTGGACAGAAATGTATAATTTTCAAAATACACTGTTCAAAAAAATTCACGGAACACTTAGTTCACACGGTTCACAATGAACAAAGTATCTCAAAGTACAAAATGACGTAACAGCGGTCCGTGTATTCAAACTCACACCGAAAATCAAAGTTAACAATTGAAATTGCAGGCTGTTCCAACTTGCTTGAACTTCATCGTGGGAACTCATAATGTGACTCAGTAGTGTGTATGGCCCCCACGTGTCTGTATGCAATTCCTGACAACGTCTGGGCATGCTCCTGATGAGACGGCAGATTGTGTACTGTGGGAGCTGGACTACCTCTGCAACCTGAATGGGCTGGATGCGTCAGTCAGGAAGGATAAGGAGAGAGCAATTGTCTGTGGCCACCACCTGAAAAAACATTCCCTTTTTGGGGGTTGTCTTGCTCTTTGCACCAAAACAGGTGACATTGATTCAAAATAGTTAATGCTTCCTAACTGGAAAGATTGATAATGCTGCAGTGAAACTGTTACGTGTTCCCTGAATGTTTTTGAGCAGGGTAGAAGGTTTTTCAGGATGGTTATCCCCCATCTGTTACATGCATGTATTGTTATTATTATTATGTTAGTTATGCGGTTGACAACTTAAAAAGCTTGCTATACATTTCACAGTTTTTAATTACTTGTTGTTGTTAAATAACAAATATGTGATTTAGTAGAGGATTATAGGTCAATTCCTAACTTCAAATGGAGGCACAACTTTGTTTATTTTACTCTATGCTGGACCTTTGTGCAAGTATTTCAAACATAGACCATCAAGATAAATGCATGAGAATTTCTTTTTTTGGCACCTGAAAAGCTCAAAATCATGATTATTAATTTCAGATGAGTGTCATTTGCACAAAGGTTGGGCCATTTTGGTGGATTAAAGGCAACCATTCCCCTGGTCTCTCGCCTTTTAATAGATCACTCCTATAAAAAAACAGTTGGCTCTATGCCAATCTCAAACACAAAATCATTTTTTAAATTATGATAATAACGGGTACATAACAAGAACATGGCTTTAGGGATATGTATTAAACTACTTCTATTGTATATTATTCTGTCTGGCATCTAGTGTGTATTATTTAGCTCCACATCGCAGGATTCATGTTAAAACTGCTCCTTACCCGGATAGAAAACCAACATCTTGGTCAGGTCAGAGCGTGGGAATATATTCTCAGGTAAAATGTCCCTTTCATTGAATAAACTATTTAACTAATTTTATCTGTAATTTGTAGACGCTTCCTTGCATTATAAAAAAAATCCCAAAGCAGAGAATGTTGGATTCATGACAACAGAACTATTCCCGAGTGAGTGTGTGTGTGGGCAGGGGCGTAGCAAGCTTTTCAAAAGTGCGGGAGGGGGGGGGGGGGGTCATTCATGCCGGGAAAAGTTATTTAATCATCCCAGGAAGTTTACATCTGATTCAACAGTGATTGTGGGTGGAATGGAAAGATACTTCCGGATGAGGAGAAAGTATTTCTTTTTTTAAAACATAGGATTTTGGTATGAAAACAACATAACATACTGTCCCATTCAATAAAGGGGTATCAATAAAGGCTTAAATTCTCAGTTTCACTTACACTTCAATAAGCGTGCGATAATATAGTTAGTGCTACGTGCCCTTGCAGTTCGACCTGTGTGTTAGCTGCATAAGTTGCCGGAGGGTCATTGGACCCTTTCTGCGTGTCGTCACTTTTCCGGTCTAGTCGTCAGCTATTATGTATTTTCTCTCAAGTGTCTTTCTTGAAAATTGTTCTGCCTCTGAGTGAAGCATTTTTGTATCGTTGTGTAGTTTACTTTTACACAAATTGCCCATTTGTCTCTGTTTTTAAGCGTCAGTAGTGTTGGGTCGTTCGCGCTCTGTTAGCCGTCTCGCATATTAGAAGAGCCAATCAAATCTAATAAAAAAATGAATAAAATGATATTGACCCAAATGCCCAAGCGGGCACACATTCGTTGTGACTGTCTGCTCAGACTAACATCCTCACCTGTTGTTCCTGTCAATCAGACACCCCGTGTCAACCAATTAACCCAAAGATGTGTGAGGGAGGGCGGAGCAAATTCACGCAGTCACACACATATAAAGCCAGTTCTACGCCCAACCGCTGCATTAGTCATTTACAACATGTTCATACTGTATTTCTGATCAATTTAGTGCTACTTGAAAAAAAATGTTTACCAAAGAAATCAAGTGGCTTTCCTCTTGGTCTGGTTGCAAAGTTTTGTAGACTACATTTTAATTGATTTATTGGTGTTCAAGCTGGTAATGTTTTCAGGCATGGGACACATCAGCCAATTCTCCCCACCTAACGACGTCTTTCTAAAACCATGTGTCCGGGACACGGGTATGTCCCATTTTCGATGTTTTGGTCCCCGTTTCTTTTTTTTTTACCTGACGATGACTGGACCAAACAAACCTGCTGTTGATACCATTACCAACCCCAAAATTAGGGTTAACTGTCTTGCTCAAGGACAGAACCACATAACCGTAACCACAGCCTTCCCATTGGCAGTATGGAGATTAGGACCAGGAACATTGGTCAATTGTCCTCATCGCAAGCAGACTTTTGAGCAGCAAGGCCCTGGACAGAGAGTTATATTGCAGCGTCGATTTAGAGCAAAAACGTAAGAAATAAGTTAAAGGAAACTACTATTACAGACAAATTACAGGTGTGAGCAGGTTCATGTAACGGATGGAAAAGTCCTCTAGCACCCCACTGACTCACCTATCACAGTGGACCCTGAGTCTGGTAAGACTAGGCCCATGTGGTTAACAATTACTGTTAATGAAAGTATGGGTGATGTGATTGGTTAATAATTCCCTAATGTAATAGGAAGAGACACAGTGTCATGGTTCTGGGACCTGGAGGGCATTTATTAACATAACCTGCAGTAAATCTAAATCAAAACTAGAGAAAGAAAATCTACGGGGAAGAGCACCCCACCCTCCTTCTGTTTTCCACCACCTGCCTGGTGCTGCTTTCCTGCATCCCTTTTATCCCCCCCTGAGGAGGCCAAATTGGGCTAGGTGTGTCATGTCAAGGGGTGGCAGCCAACCTGCATTCAAGGCTATAAACCGGGCTGCATTCTGGGGACCGGTTTTGCAGCCCCAGGCCAGGTGGTGTTCTCTAGAGGGGATTGTCCATTTCAGCGAAACAATTTACTTTACTTTTAATTCTTTTATATATCCGTGTATTGTGCAATCTCCTGCATTATGTGAAAATGTTATTCATTTCTTTACTGGAAAGATTTCTGCTCTTAGATCTTTACTGTCCACCTTTGCCTTAGAACGTTCTGTTCCTCATGAATATCCAGCTGTCTACAAACAGTTTGAGCCTGTATCATTCTCAATAATATCTAAGGTAGTTATAATATGCAGCCTACAAATGGTCACCAGGACAGTATTCCTTCTCGTCATCTAAAAGACGTTTTTACTACAGTTTGGCCTAGTATTCCTTTTCTGATGAATACTTGTCTTACCTCAGGGTGCGTTCCAGCTGGCTGCCTTTAAACATGCTATAGTGCAGCATCTTATCAAAAAGGCAAATCTGGATCCGAATGTTCCTAATGTATTTCCAAGCTAACTTTTCTATCTAAAATCTGGGAGATATTAGTTCTTAATCAAATTTAAAATGTTTTAGATAATCATGGCATTCAGGCGAAGTTTCAGTCCAGTTTTAAATCACCCTATAGTACTGAAACAGTGCTTTTAAGAGTTTTGAATGACCTTCTCTTAAATGTTGATTCAGGGAACTCTGCTATTCTGGTGCCTCTAGACCTGACTGCTACCTTTGATACTGTGGACCATAGGACCCTTTAATCACGCTGTGTGTGACAGTAAAGGTAGACTTGTTGGGGGATCCTTTGGGTGCTCTGGGCCCTTTAGCCTCTCACAGTCAACGTTTTGTAAACATCTTGATGTTATTTTAGATCCTTACAATTTAATAGGCAGATTAGTTCAGTTGTCAGAACTAGCTTCTTCCAGTTAAGACTTGTATCAAAGGTTAAGGCCCATCTCTCTCCCAAAGACTGAGAAAGTAATCCGTGCTTTTTTTACTTCTTGGTTAGATTATTGTCTGGCGCCCCCTTATTTTATTTAATTTTACACCACCATAACCCAATCAGAGCTCAGATCTTGACAAACCAGATGCTCTTGGGTGTCCTAAGATCCAGACACAAAAATAGAGGTGACCGAGCCTTTGTGGTGGGAGATCCCATCCTCTGGAAAAGTTTACCACCCCACCTCTACGAGCTGCGCAGACCATATAACATTTTAAGTTGCTGCTAAAGACACACCCTTTTGCTTTGGCTTTTAATCGCAGCTAACCTTGATGTCTGGTATCTTTTACTGTGCTGCTATTTTTATTTCTTTTCTTTTCAGAATCAGAGGATCAGAAAAAGTTTATTGCGAAGTACATTTACACATACAATACATTTTCCTTGGTAAGTAGTATGTGGTAATTACAGTAAATATAAAATGTGCAAACATTTACTTAATAAGTTAAAGTGCAATGTGCATGAAGGCAGACCAGAGAAGTCCATTCTTGTAATGCATTATGTAGAATTTAAGTTATGAGTTTAATTTATGGGGCAGAAAGTGTCAATGTCAGTGATGGTCAACTGGCCTTGTTTAGGAGGCCAGCTGCCGATGGGAAGAAGCTGTTCTTTTGGTGTGAGGTGTTGGTCCTAATGGACCTTTGCCTCCTGCCAGATGGGAGTGGCTGAAACAGTTTGTGTCCAGGGTCGGAGGGATCAGCCACAATATTCCTAGCGAGCCTCAGGGTCCTGGTGGTGTACAGGTCCTCGAGGGATGGCAGATAGCAGCCAATCACCTTCTCTGCAGATCGAATGATTCGCTGCATCTCGGATGGACTCAATGACGGCTGTGTAGAAGTGCACCATCATTGTCTTTGGCAGGCTGAACTTCTTCAGCTGCCGCAGGAAGTACATCCTCTGCTGTGCTTTTTTGGTAATGGAGGAGATGTTTTTCTCCCACTTGAGGTCCTGGGTGATGATGATGCCCAGGAAGCGGAAGGACTCTGCAATAGTGACTGGGGAGTCACACAGGGTGATGGGGGTGGGTGGGGCTGGGTTCTTCCTAAAATCCACAACCATCTCCACGATCTTCAGAGCGTTGAGCTCCAGATTGTTTTGTCTGCACCAGTTCACCAGGTGGTCAATCTCCTACCTGTAGGCGGTCTCATCCCCACCGGAGATGAGCCCAATGAGGGTGGTGTCATCCACAAACTACAGGAGCTTGACGGATTGATAACTGGAGGTGCAGCAGTTGGTGTACAGGGAGAAGAGCAGAGGGTAAAGGACGCAGCCTTGAGGGGAACTGGTGCTGATGGACCGGGGATCGGAGACATGTTTCCCCAGCTTCACTCGCTGCCTCCTGTCAGACAGGAAGCCAGTGATCCACCTGCAGGTGGCTTTGGGCACTTGCAGCTGGGAGAGCTTTTCTTGCATCAGCGCTGGAATGATTGTATTAAAGGCAGAGCTGAAGTCCACAAACAGGATCCTAGCATAGGTTCCTGAGGAGTCCAGGTGCTGTAGTATAAAGTGGAGGGACATGTTAATTGCATCATCTACAAACCTGTTGGCCCTGTAGGCAAACTTCAGGGGATCCAGAAGATCGTTGGTGATGGCTTTAAGGTGAGACAGCTCAAGGCGCTCAAATGACTTCATGACCACAGAGGTCAGGGCAACAGGTCTGTAGTCGTTAAGTCCTGTGATCCATTTATTTTACATTGACATATATACCTTTGAAAAGTTTGGGGTCATCTAGAAATGTTCTCTTTTGAATAGAGAGTTCTGAAATGGCCAAGTCAAAGCGCAGATCTTAATCCTATTGAGATGCTGTGGGGTGATTTGAAACGGGCTGTGCATGCAAGAAACCCTCAAATATCACACAGAAAATCGGCTGGGTAATGGGTAAGACTTTCTCACAGTCGATGTCAGAGGCTGGTAGAAAGTTATTGAGATATTAGCCAAAGAGGGCAATACCAGCTATTAGGGCTTAGGGTGTCCAAACTTTTTTCTCACTTGGAAATGGCATCTTTGTAAATCTTTAGTTAAATAAATGATATCATAGTTAAAATGTCATTGTTTTTGGTTCAATTACATCACCTCTATCTATAGATAGTATTTGCATGAAGATTAAATTGTGATATGTCCATATTTTTTCTTTAAAATAACTAAATATTTCATGGGGTGTCCTCATTTTTGGACATCACTGTTTATACAGTACGTTACTGTTTAAATAATGTTTTATCTGGTTAAAAAACTAAGATGTTAATAAATGACTGACACTAAATGAGACAAACAAAATCCACAAACTGAGAAGAAATTTATATCCGATTTATTTTCGAGCACTGGTGGATTTTCCTGTAAGTAAATCTGAGTTTCTTCATCAAAATTACAACTGTTAGTGTAATTTTATGTAATTAACTAAAATGTTTTGACATTTTATATGTCATGTTAGCTAACAATATGTGTAACCAGAATACTACAGGTCATTCTAAAAGACTATCTGATGAGTGGTAGTTTGTCTTTATTTAAATAAGAATGGCTAAGTTAAAAACAAATATATTAAAATAACATTTTAATTTTTTTGTCATTTGTAAAAAGCAAATATTACAGAAACATGTTTGTTAAAACTATAAAGGGATATTAAATGTATATAAATATGATGCTATAAGTCTGCAATGCTTATTTTATAATGCGTTGTACAGCTTCTTTTTTATAATGGATTATGGTAGGCAACAACGCATTGCCAAAACATTGTTTTTGCCAAAGTTTTTCTGACAGACAGGCATTTTTTATCTCCCTCTACAAGACTTTCTGCCACTTGCCTGTCTATACATGGTTTTCCATAATCTCCTGTCCTGGTTGTTGTTCTGCAAGAAGTTCTTAGCTGCGACATGCCATACAAATCCATTTCTTGTAAAACGTCTTTGTAAAGTAAAAGCTTGTTATTTGGTCAGATGATTCTGCCACGTAAGGATGCACTACCAGTGCCAGTGTCCAGCTTTTTTTAATGATCTTTTTGGCCTTTCTTCTTCTTTATCTCACAAGATAAGAAATTAAGAGACCATTGCATCCTTTCCAAAAAAGTTCAAAAGCTGACTCTTAACTGTCCTAATCAAATTATTTGGAAAGGAGAGAAAAAACTGCATATTATTTTCACTCAATTAAAAAAGGCGCTGTGTAGAACCTGAAAAGCACCTACACATGTTTCACTGCTGCCCACATTCTTCCAAAAACAAAAAAGTGTGGAACACCTTACGGCCAGGTAAAGTGAGATGCACAAGATATTGTAAGGGTGGAACTTTACTTTTTATAACTGTGGCAAATTGAGAAGTTTCATGTTCTGGATGTTTACACTTGAAATAAGTATTTGCAGAAAAGAAGGTCCTTATGACAAGGTAAGTACAGGTCTGTCAAATAAATGACCTGAACAGAGTTTCCAAGGTTTGTTAACAATAGTAACATGCAATCAATCACATTTATTTTATAAAGCTTTTTTATTTTTTACATCAGCAGTCACAAAGTGATTTTACACTTTAATTAATTTGAACCTGGATAAAAAAACATTTGGGATGAAATAAATAACAAAGCAGGATAAAAACGTTAGAGGATATATTTGGATATATTTTTAAATGAAACAAAATACTGGTTCAATGCTGTCTTTGTTTTACACTGTATATAGAAGTAATCAAATTGAGACAAGGAGGATCATCCTGCAAAACGTTTCACTTTGGCAAATATTATTAATACTTTTTTTGAGGCTTTCAGGTATTTTTATTTTGGTCTGAGAAAAATCTTAACTGTATTGAAAATATATCACCTCATGATCTTGTTTATTATTATCATTCTTCAAGGTTATTGACACGAAGAGGCACCCAATGTCAACCCTAACTTTGAATTAATATTTATCGATGTCTAAATTAACATTTGGAATAGGACTAACATGTTTCTGAATATGACATGCTTGCTTGTGAATAAAGGATCATTTTGAAATGAAGAATATATTTTAATAAGTTTTGCAATTTATACTATGAGGCACTTGTTGTTTAAAAAAAACGGAATACATTTAATGGGTGTTTTGCTGATTCAGAGTGAATCATTGGCCTGTAACTTTGTTACATTGTCTTTCATGTTTTAAAGTAATTTATTTTCCAAATTCTACTAATTTTGTCAAGACATTGTATCAGAAACAAGGTTGACAATCAGGTAACATGGTTGACAGAACAGCAAATGCTATTGCTGGTGATTTTGAAATGTTTTCTTTCTTTAAGATTTAAAAGCTTACATGAAGATAATTCCATTACACACATTTTAAGCAGTTTGAAATAGGGTCCAGACCTGTTCAAACAGGTCAGAACAGTCTAATCCTGCTAAACTGAGGAGCCAACAAGTGACAAAAAAATATCATGTGTATTCTTTCCTTTCATCTTCATCCAAAACTGAGGTCAACTGGGCAGATAATGTAACAGCAGGTTTTTTTATCAACCTAAGAATAACAACACAACTGAATATTTATTTTTTTAATAAATGAATCGCATGTCAGACTTCTTAAAATATATTTAAAAAGGGAAAAGACAAGCGACGATTTTAGTTTTTAAATAATATTTTTGAACATTAATGATCATGGGAAACTGGACAGTTATGCAGTTGGACAAGTTAAAATGCATATTTTAAAGATGATGAATTGATGGCAATAAAAAAAATAATGTTCATCATGTATAGTGAGACACAAAAGTATACGTGTTTAACTTAAACGTAGTTCATATTATATGCAAATGTCTCAGAGGGGCAACAGTTTCATAGAAAGACCACTGGTGTATGAACTGTAAGGCAGCTGGATGATTCTTGGTTTTGGTTGCTGACGCAGTTCAGAATGGGTGAAAACGAAAGTGTTGGCTCTTATAATCCTTCCGACAATGTTCATGTGAAAAACTAAAACCAGGAGGAATAGTGTGAATATTACCCAAGAACAGTAGAGGGCGATGAGGAGGTACT
>JACXGK010005272.1:23382-34037 GCA_016801125.1 Novumbra hubbsi | reverse complement strand
TCGAACTAGGAACAGACCAGAACAGAACCGGGAATACAAGGGGGCGGATCGACTTGACGTAACACACAAGACGAACTGGCAACAGGAACAAGGAGACACCAGGAATATATACCCCAGGACTGATGAGAACATGGGAGACACCTGGTGGGGGCGGAGACGACATGAGGTAAGACAGGTGTATGGCATCAGGGTGTGACAATGAATCAATAATGACCAGTTTGAAGAACATCTACTTGATAGATTAGATTTCTGGACAATAGCAGTCCTTATATCCCCAGTCTCATGTGTTGGGTTGTCTTCTTTAACACCACTAAAGGATTTCTATAATATTGTTAATGGATTCTTGTTTTCTACATTCTAAGGCCTCTCAAATAAAAAACACATCTATGGATTATTGTCTCGTAAGATTCGAAGGCCGTGCGACAGAAGAAGAATAGTGACGTAACTTGCTATTGAAATACACATGAAAGAAATGTGTGCAAGAGGCGACTGTAGATGACGCACTCTTCCATATTAATTACCAGGGCCAGCATTGTCTAATTGTCTGGTCAAGTATCATTCGAATTAGGGCAACATGTACTATGAATAGCTCATGATAAATCTGTCTTTCATGAGTTGAGAACATGCTGCAACGGGAAATAATATATAATACATGTCATATAAGACAAGATTTATGGAGAGAAAAAAGACTAGTGAGTTTTAAGATTAATGTTCCACACGTTAAAATGGAATTACAATGATGTGTCTTGTATAGAAAACACATTAGGTTTGTCACTTCCGATATGGGATTGCACAATCCTGCTGTGCACTTTGTTGGATTTGAGCTGTTCAGCCTGTGTTCGCACGTTTGGCAAAACAAGGAGACGTCATGAATGTGAAGAGGGGGAGAAAAAGACCACATGAATGAAATCCGGTCGCTCGGTCATGTATGTACAGGGGCTTATTTCAGCCCTGATGACATGACTGCAATCCGGTCGCTTGGTCATGTATGTACAGGGGCTCATTTCAGCCCTGATGACAATGGCTCGTGGGATTATTTTTTTTATTCGGCAGCTCAACATGGAATAATACTTGATTGCATGAGTGAAGTGCTTTTCCGTGTAGAGGAATAATCTAAAGTGCATAGAAAAAAAAAAACATTTAAAAGCCTTTTTTTTCCAGAGGTAAGGTCCAATGACAGAAAGGCCTGTTCATTTATGTTTCAGAACCGGGGTGGAGGACATAGCGTGGTGGAGGACATAGCGGGGTGGAGGACATAGCAGGGGGGAAGACATAGCGGGGTGGAGGACATAGCGGGGTGGAGGACATAGCGGGGTGGAGGACATAGCGGGGTGGAGGACATAGCGGGGTGGAGGACATAGCGGGGTGGAGGTTCACGGGGGAGAGCAAGTCAGACAAGTAGACAGGTCCCATGCCATTGATAGCTTTATGGACTGAAGGCATCACTTTAAAGCCGACCCTTTGAGGGACAGGAAGCCAATGAAGAAATTCATGTTATAGATAAGGAACTCGGAGGCTCATCTTCCAACTGCCTTAATTCTAGCTTCCACATATGGGACAAATGATAGGATTCAGGAGAAAGCAGTTGGGAAGAGGCAAGGGTTGTTTCCGGCTGTGTAAGATGTTGTAGGGGGAAGACAGTACAGGAGTGGAGGAGAAAAACAAGTGGTCAGACGACTGGAGGGTGTCGAGGTGAGATTAGTTGACAGACAGCATCTAGTAAAGATTACATTGAGTGCATTGCATGTTGATAAGGGGAAGAAAAGGAGTTGATAAGGAAAGAGTGAGGTCGTCAGGAGTGGGAAAAGACAATTGTAAAGAAATGCATCAAAGGCAGATGTTGGCAGGTTAAAGTCCATCAATAACATGAGTGGTGAGCAATCTACTGGGAATGAACTGATCAGCAGGTCAGGCGCATTGAGGAAGTCCCCAAGAACACCTGGTAGATGATGGATGACAACGCAGTTGAGCTTGAGTGGAAAGGTCACATTGACAAGCAATGGATTCAAAAAGACGAATTAGCTAATCGAGCAAAAGGGAAGCAAGAGAACATCCAAGTTGTAGTCACTTCATATCCAGTGAATACAATACTATACGTGAAAAAGACCATCCCTGGAATGTGCCTTTTAAAAAAAGCACTTTAAAAGTTTTACAAGATTTCAACCACATTTATTGATAACCCAATTAAACAAATCACAAAAACATAAATGCAATGTCCTGTGTGGAAAAGTTTGTACACCCCTAACTTTACTTGGGATGTATCTACAAACCTAATACATTTTTGCCTCACAAAACTATGTTTTTACTAACCTAAAGATAGATACAGTGGGGCAAAAAAGTATTTAGTCAGCCACCAATTGTGCAAGTTCTCCCACTGAAAAAGATGAGAGGGGCCTGTATCACAGGTACACTTCAACTATGACAGACAAAATGAAAAAGAAAGATCCAGAAAATCACATTGTAGGATGTTTAATGAATTTATTTGCAAATGATGGTGGAAAATAAGTATTTGGTCACCTACAAACAAGCAAGATATCTGGCTCTCACAGACCTGTAACTTCTGCTTTAAGAGGCTCCTCTGTCCTCCACTCGTTACCTGTATTAATGGCACCTGTTTGAACTTGTTATCAGTATAAAAGACCCCTGTCCACAACCTCAAACAGTCACACTCCAAACTCCACAATGGCCAAGACCAAAGAGCTGTCAAAGGACACCAGAAACAAAATTGTAGCCCTGCACCAGGCTGGGAAGACTGAATCTGCAATAGGTAAGCAGCTTGGTGTGAAGAAATCAACTGTGGGAGCAATTACTAGGAAATAGAAGACATACAAGACCACTGATAATCTCCCTCGATCTGGGGCTCCACGCAAGATCTCAGCCCGTGGAGTCAAAATGATCACAAGAACGGTGAGCAAAAATCCCAGAACCACACAGGGGGACCTAGTGAATGACCTGCAGAAAGCTGGGACCAAAGTAACAAAACCTACCATCAGTAACACTCTACGCCGCCAGGGACTCAAATCCTGCAGTGCCAGACGTGTCTCCCTGCTGAAGCCAGTACATGTCCAGGCCCGTCTGAAGTTCGCTAGAGAGCATTTGGATGATCCAGAAGAAGATTGGGAGGATGTCATATGGTCAGATGAAACCAAAATATAACTTTTTGGTAAAAACTCAACTCGTCATGTTTGGAGGACAAAGAATGCTGAGTTGCATCCAAAGACCACCATACCTACTGTGAAGCATGGGGGTGGAAACATCATGCTTTGGGGCTGTTTTTCTGCAAAGGGACCAGGACGACTGATCCGTGTAAAGGACAGAATGAATGGGGCCATATATCGTGAGATTTTGAGTGAAATCCTTCCATCAGCTAGGGCATTGAAGATGAAACGTGGCTGGGTCTTCAGCATGAAAATGATCCTAAACACACCGCCCGGGCAATGAAGGAGTGGCTTTGTAAGAAGCATTTCAGGGTCCTGGAGTGGCCTAGCCAGTCTCCAGATCTCAACCCCATCGAAAATCTTTGGAGGGAGTTGAAAGTCTGTGTTGCCCAGCAACAGCCCCAAAACATCACTGGAGATCTGCATGGAGGAATGGGCCAAAATACCAGCAACAGTGTGTGACAACCTTGTGAAGACTTACAGAAAACGTTTGACCTCTGTCATTGCCAACAAAGGGTATACAACAAGTATTGAGATAAACTTCTGTTATTGACCAAACACTAATTTTCCACCATAATTTGCAATTATATTCATTAAAAATCCTACAATGTGTATTTCTGGATTTTTTTTTCTCATTTTGTCTGTCATAGTTGAAGTGTACATATGATGAAAATTACAAGCCTCTCTCATCTTTTTCAGTGGGAGAACTTGCACAATTGGTGGCTGACTAAATACTTTTTTGCCCCACTGTACATTGCTGTAAGCTCAATGCCAAATGTGAGAACTTAAGCAAGATACATTTTAAATGAACCACAAGATAATTTCAGCTATGGCATAATGCACAAGGACATCATTCTATTACGTCTAGATAAGTTAGACGGGTACATTTTCACCCTGCCTAAGAAATTGAAAAGGTGGAAAAACGTAAGACAAACATTAATTGAGCCTCTCTATGCAAAACATTATGCAGCGGTTTCTGTCAAGGTACAGGAAGGACAGAATGTACCTTAAATCCAAGCATTTTTTTCGACAAAAATATATTTTTTAACTGTAATTTTTGGGCGGTTTCTTTTGTGTTTTAGGAAGCCTATTTTGTTGTTTTGAAGAACTGGGGAAGGAGGAAGCCGTGTGACTGAGCAGGCTGGTCCCGGAAGAGAGGCGGGGGAGCGGGTCGGGAGCTCTGTCTGGGAAGAACTGCGGAGCGGCAGAGTCATTCACAGCTTGAGTGTTCCTGTGGCGTTATCGCGCCAGAGAATCTGGCCGTTGCTAGTGTGTAATCTGTGTTCAGAACACACCTGCCAGTGTCATCCGCATCTCCCGGAGCAGAGCGCTAATATAGAAGGCCCCCTGCGCCTAACATATATCCTCCACACCCCAACGTCGCTCTTTACACATGAAATTACTGCAGTTTTGCTGTGTGGAAGGAATTGTGCCTACTGAGGCTGAAAATGAGCCCTCACGAAACCAATTACACCTTTGTATTTTCTGAAGAAATGTCCTCTTCAATCACAGAGATTACGATTTGTAACAATTTCATAAATAACATTTTAAATACAAATCATTTCAGGTTGTGTGCATTATTTCACCACAGTTTATTAGATACTCTAATTGTTGCAACGAGGCCAAAGACAAAAGACCAATAATTTAAAGTTTGACTCATGGCCCTTCTAGACAGTTATTTATTGAACAGTTATAAAAGCAGGAAGAGCTTAAATCATTAATATTGTGTGGTCGATTTGACATATAGTCTAAAAATGTAAAGTTAAAGCAGTTAAGGAATTTAAGAACAAACTCTTAATATTACAAAATAATTAAATATGGAAGCATTTAATATTTCATAATAAAGAAAAGTGTTGATGATAATGTACAAACGCATGGCAAAGATTTTCATTACACATCAATAGTTACAATTTTCAAAAAGACATTCTAATTCAAAATGATCGATGTTTGTAGAAGAGTCATATTTTCCGTTGCTGCAACCACTTTAATGAGTAATATCATAAGATTCTCACTGCAAGAATTATAGAAAAAACATAGGTTCTGTCTACAGTACTGTTTTATACTGTATTATATACATAATGACAAGTATTAAATGAAGAAATAGCTTGTTATCCTTATAGCTGGTGACGTCATCTTTGTAGCTTGTTACATTGTCCTTATAGCTTGTTTCTTTCAAATAGGACTCATCCTTTTCCAACCAGAGCAGTTTAGATCATGTGGGAATCATTACATTTATTTTATTACCATTTTCCTCTGAACCGATCCAGATGAATTAGGTATCATCTTGCTCTTTCACTGCTTTGTGCTAGTTGGTGGTCAGTATTAAAGCGTTAGCAGTGTGTTATAGACACCTTCCTCCTGAGATCACTATCGATTGCCTCAGCTCTATTTCCTTAGCAACCAAATGTTGTTCAAGGCTCCTGTTGCCAAGCCACGGCTTTCTCAAGCTTTGCTGCATTTCCTTACTCTATTTAGAAGTTTATCTCCAAATTGGGGTCAGCCTCGGCCACATACACCTTCTACTTAGCTACCTGTTTTGGATGTCTTTCCTTTTATTTTTAAGATGTTCCAGTAGAAAAGCTGTTTGTTATTAATGCCGTACATACAGTCCAATGCTGCACCACTGAGTCTTAGTCATAATTGTCTTGTCTGTTACTTTAATCGAAGAGCCATCTGGTAGCCTTTATACAGTCATCTGGTAGCCTTTATACAGTCATCTGGTAGCCTTTATACAGTCATCTGGTAGCCTTTATACAGTCATCTGGTAGCCTTTATACAGTCATTTGGTAGCCTTTATACACGCATCTGGTAGCCATCTGGTAGCCTTTATAAGTCTTGACGTTGCCTGGCCCTCGTCTGGCCCTCGCCTGGGACTTGCCCAGCCACGCACATCCCCACCCAGATCAATTTATGTTACAAATTGATATCAGCAGTGTTGCATAAAGCAGTTGATACTCTCTCTCGCTCATTTCCCTTTTCTTCATCAACCCAAAATCTGGCTGCCTTCATGAATGATATCCCGGCCCTCCTTGTTCGGAGTGCTCTGTCTTTTACAACCGGTGATTACAATTAGCTTTGTAGCACAAGGAACAAACTGAGAAATCGGCAAACAATAGAATTCTCAACAAATTAAACCCACGTCCATGTTTGAAACATTCCTCTTACCGAAGGATAGTTCAGTGGTGGAGTGTCCAAGCCAATCGGGGCGCCTGCCCACTTTAATGGTATTGCACTTTGATGTGAAGTGTCTGACTCATGGTTGTTGGCTGAATCCAAGCTGTCAGGGAGCCCTTCACTAAGAGGAGAGACATCCTACAGGCCTTTCTTTCATCATGCCTGAGCAACAGACACCAGCGACTACCATGAGGTGGAGTGGCTCTGCTGGCAGAGCAACGCCTGGACTGTAGGTTTAATGACCACCGAGGACTAGATAAGAGTGTCTGTTGGATGACCAGAAAGAGGACAATTAGCCAAGCAAGCACTGTTGGCCATTAAGTACCTGGCCTGCTGCAACTGAGAGGAGAACTGTAATTCAGTACAATGTTAGTTGGAGCATACTGAGCCTATTTAAATGTATAACTGGTATTTAATGCCAATATAAATAATTTGGGTCCCACTTGGTTGGGCATAGATAAAAAAGGACACCTTATATGATTGGGCATAGACCACAATGGACACCTTATATGATTGGGCATAGACCACAATGGACAGCTTATATGATTGGGCATAGACCACAATGGACACCTGATATGTTTGGGCAAAGACCACAATGGACACCTGATATGTTTGGGCAAAGACCACAATGGACACCTCAGTAAAAGGGTATTTAATGTATTCATAGAAATTACTAAAAACTTTAAACTCTGGCTTCCCAGAGTTAGAAAGTCAACCCTAACCACTCCTGTAAGTCACTCTGAATCAGAGTGTCTATTACACGACAAAGAAATGAACATGAATAAATAAATGAGGAGTGTTGTAGAACCCCTGACTCAGGAAGATACGGAGGAAGAGGCACTACAAGGAATTGCCTTGGTGGCCTTTTGTGCATTCAGCATGGCGAGATAGAATTCATTTGCTGTGAAATTTATATCCCCTTTCTCCTTGGTCCCGAGCCTTTCCCGTGGCCCTGTGGGTATTCTTCCCTCTGCGGGCAGCAGCCGCCATCCCTCATGGCCACATGTTTTATTGCCCACTAAAGCATTGTGCTCCACTCCTTTGATATGTATTATTTATTTTTTGGACGCGGTGAGCCCCGGTGAACGATTGTGCGCTCCGGGGCCATCGCAACACAATCTGGAGCATTACATATATTGCAGGCATCTGTTTTCCACCTTCTTAAATGGATCTAATAACACCTGAGACAATTATTAATCCTTAGATTTGAACGCCCTTGAGACAAAACAGGGATGTCCGCTGTTCCATTATCGTTCATTGGATCAACTGTCCACGGGCAGTATAACAGAAATGTTGCTTTGTCACAATGATTTAACCATAGTTTGCTGTTCCAGGCTAACTTTAGGATCTACCACATTGACATAATCATGCATCAGTGATTGCGACCCTCTCTATCAGCTATGGCTTATGTATTAGGACAGGTTTAAAAGCTTCAGAATGTTTGAAAACCCATTATTGTCTTGCTTGACACTTGGTTTTTTTTAAGGTTTAAAACATAATAAGTCTATTCTAGCCGGTTTACTATATTGCTTTAGTACTTTGAATATCCAACTGTGAATGTCTTTCCTTTACCATGAATATTCAGCTCTATAGCTGCTCATCTACAGCTGATCAGTGCTATAGATAAACATGCTGGATAGCTTAACAGTAGCTGCAATTCAAGTACCAACAGCATTCAAACCGTTTAAATATTATACAACCAGAAAATATCTCTTATGTATTATAAATTGTTATCGAGCTACCATAAGCTTCTTTTCAATTACCAGAGCATACTAGATAACAATTATTTGGACGGGCAGCTATCAGGTTGGAAATACTCTTTCAAATGAACAAAATAAGAAAAAAACTATTTTTCGGGTTAAATTAAGTTAGCAATCTTTCAGATTGAACTAAATTATCGCCTGCGGAAAAATATTGCTTGATCATCTTTGTCTTGAAAGCAAGCTCACGTTACAATAAGTATTGACCAATGCTCAACATGTTCAGTCTATTTCAATGAAATCCTTGTTTTGGTCTTTTAATTACACAAGTGAGTATTTTGTTTTCCATAACTGTATATCATTTTTAACCGGTGACTTTCATTCTGCCTTTCCTCTATCAAAGTGACCGAAATATTAATTGTTAAATTATATCTCTCAAATAGTAAATAAGGCATGCTAATTATTTTGCCATGTCAATACTAGCGACAAGTACATAACAACCATTTCCACGCCTTCTTTTGTGCAGTTGAGCAAAACACAACTGCACCCATTCAGTTTAACCAGCTTGGTTTTGGAGCTTAAAATAGGTAATAAACAGGATTTATTATAGGTGATAAACAGGATAAACACTCACATCTCAGTCATATATTTTGTTATCGGTAGAATGCATCATTATATAAAAAGAATCTATTCTAAGCTATATAATGTGGCACCAAGGTCCCTCTGATCACAAAGACACACTATCTGCAGCCTATAAAGCCTTTTTTGTTCAGCATAACTAGCCCACTAGTCTCTCATTTTAGTTCGGTCATGTTTATTAATTTTGCCCTGGAGGAGAGGGACGGAATTATTCACTTCTAATTTGACCTTATCATAATTTAGCTGATCCTATTATGATGTAAATCATTTCCACTTCACATTGCAGAGACGGGGAATAAGTGAGTATGAGGTTGAAAGGGCCATACAGTTCACAAATTGGTCATATTCATCCACTCGTCATCCGAAACTGATGCCCTTCAACATGTCCAGGCAACATAGATCCTTCATCATGTCCAGTCAACATAGATCCTTGTAGATGAGAATGTTTTGGAGGAGGACTAATTGAGGCAGTTCATGTACAGTCAGAAGGTATACACTACCAGTCAAAAGATTCATACAAAGACTGATACATTTTATGACTGATACGTTATGATCCTAATTTATTAAATTTATGGTATCAGTCTCAGCAAATTCCATCAGAACTCTTTGAATTGGACATTCATTTTCATCTAAACTAGGCCAAGTCAATTATAAATGATAACATTAAGTTATTAGTTTGATGCATGTCTTTAGAAGCTAGAACATTGCATCATTCTGAATAAACTCTTTAGACGGCAACACATGCTTAATTATTCAAGTTTGAATAAGTCTTAATGGGAATTTTTCAGTCTGACTTCTTTCAATGAAACTGAAAGCAGAAGAAACAAGTTAGTTTTTAAAATGAACTCCCAACAGGGGAGTTAACATGAATAAGAACTATAAAAACGCACTACCTAAAACTTAAATAAGAACATAATTTATTTTTCTACTTCAAATTTGTTTATTCTGTAAATCACAAAGCTGGAAGGAAATTCATGCCACGTTAGAATGGCTATTTGCATAGGATTTTTGTTCTCTCAATAATACTACATGAACTACTTTAGATATGCTTCACTGGCTTTATTCCTGCAGGAAAAACGCATGATTAAATTATACAAAATAACAGTAATTATGTGCGTCCAAAAACCCTAATCAGACCATAGTATGTGATTTTCCAGCTAACAGAAGGAAATCTATTCAGATGGTAATAACGTAGATCTTTTAGCAATTTGGTTTAATCTTGCCTTTGTTCTGGTTACAATTGACAGTGTTGTTCATTATTTTACTGTATTGATAATGTTTAATATGTTGTTCATCTGAATGTGTTGATTATTTGACAGTGTTGATCATTTTTGATGTGTTGTTCATGTAAATGTGTTGATTGTTTTAATGTGTTGATCATTTTTTATTGTTTTGTTCATCTGAATGTGCTCATTATTTGACTGTGTTGATCATTTTTTATGTGTTATTGTCATTCATCTGCTGATTAATGTGAAAAATGAAGAATCATTCTTCACCTTTAAGTGTTCACTACTTCAGTAGGGTCTATGATTAAGTACAGTCTGGCCAAGAGGTGTTAAAGTAAACAGAAAGACACCTGATTTACAAGCCACTTTTTGCTTGGCAGCTTGTCATCTTCACTGGGATGTCTTCTCTCCAATGCCCCTCTTGTTCTCTGCCGCCAACCTGGTGCACCCAGCGATACTCCACCCTATTGCAGGGTGGTGGCGGTTGGTTTGTGTCCTTTTTGCTTTGATGCTTGGCAAAGTGGACGTGGAGTTACTTCCCGTCTGGCATGTCGTCCTAGTTGTGTTCAGATCAAGCTTCTGACTGGTGAGTTATTCTGCTATTGCCCTCAGCCCACCTGGTTGTGTTCAGATCAAGCTTCTGACTGGTGAGTTATTCTGCTATTGCCCTCAGCCCACCTGGTTGTGTTCAGATCAAGCTTCTGACTGGTGAGTTATTCTGCTATTGCCCTCAGCCCACCTGGTTGTGTTCAGATCAA
>JACXGK010005272.1:13071-23282 GCA_016801125.1 Novumbra hubbsi | reverse complement strand
GAGAAGAGGACTGGCCACCACTCAGAGCCTGGTTGCTCTCTAGGTTCCTTTCGAAATTCTTCCCAGCCACTGTGCATAACCTCTGTTGATGCTTGCTCTTTAGTGTATGAGGCTGGGTATCCGTAAAAACACTGTGTTGATGTGAAAAGGGCTTTCTAAAATATATATTATTGATTGATTGTCTTTTGTAAACATTTTATATTTCATTTGTATTACTTGAAATATACCATGTTTTTCCTTCCAGCATTGACTTTTGAGGATACTTCATTGATTTGAATGCATTGTGTGGCTGTCTAACCTTACTTTATTATGTATTGGGTTACTGAAAATTGCAGAGTTGTATTTTTTATATGGCTGTTATTCATTCGACTGTGTTGTTCATTTGACTCTGTGGTGATGGCGACTTGATGTATCTTATATGGATGGCTGAATTGTTGATGTTTACGTCTGTCCTCTATGAATTAGAATGATTGCCCATCACACCATGGCTAGAGTTGGGAGACCTGTTCTTTTCATTCTGTTTCTATTCTTTCGCAGGTTTGAATGGCATGCCAGTGGGTGTGTTGTTCCTCAGCTGGTCTGTGCTCTTGTGTTTGGTCTCTGGTGTGGGTCTGGTGTGTGGCAGCCGAGGAGCACTTGCCTTTCATCAAGAGCTCAAAGGCTAGGAGATCAGGGGTAACACTCGGCAGGACAAATCTTTTCAGAGGGTAACACTGGGCAGGACAAATCTCTTCAGAGGGTAACACTGGGCAGGACAAATCTCTACAGAGGGTAACACTGGGCAGGACAAATCTCTACAGAGGGTAACACTGGGCAGGACAAATCTCTACAGAGGGTAACACTGGGCAGGACAAATCTCTACAGAGGGTAACACTGGGCAGGAAAAATCTCTACAGAGGGTAACACTCGGCAGGACAAATCTCTTCAGAGGGAAACACTCGGCAGGACAAATCTCTTCAGAGGGTAACACTGGGCAGGACAAATCTCTTCAGAGGGTAACACTCGGCAGGACAAATCTCTTCAGAGGGTAACACTGGGCAGGACAAATCTCTACAGAGGGTAACACTCGGCAGGACAAATCTCTTCACCACCTGCAAAACCATTCCCTTTTGGGGGTTGTTTTGCTGTTGCCTCTCCAGTGCGCCTGTTGTCACATTAATTTGTACCAAAACAGGTGACATTGATTTGATACGTGCTCCCTTATTTTTTTTGAGCAGTGTATATATTACATATCTTTATATATTTTTACGACTGTATAAATATTGTAGTGATTGGTGTTAAATGTTATTCCGGGGACATGAGCTCTATCCCTGTCTCAGATACAGCACACACACACAGATTCTCTTTCCATTGTTTGATCTCCTCTGCCCCTCTGTGATGGCCGTACGACCCCCACAGAGAGAAGGTCTGATCTGATTCACATAGGTATGCAAGCCCCTGAGCCCTTCTGGGATCTCATTATGGGACACATTACAATGTTATTAAAATGAAATCCAACATCTGGGCTAACTAGGTTCTGGTGGTCCATGTGGGTAAGCTTTGGTCTCTAGGTGCAGTGTATGGGACACCCACTCCATCAGTCATCATGACACACAACACGGCCTACTCAGACGTACCGAATCCCTTTACACGCTGACATACGAAACACTTGCGTAAGCACGGCATGTCCGCGATAGGATGTCCCATCGATTTTTCATTTTCAGCACAGAGCCGACTGCTATTTTTCACTGCAGTCATCCAACCCAGGATGGAAGGATGAACCCAGGACAGCACAGTAGATCCTTTTAGCTTCCCTCGGCTAGCGCTAATAGTAAAACCAGACCCCTCCCTTCAATACAGCCACATCCAATCCTTTCTGTTCTCAGGCCCCACAGAGCCCTTCCTCTGTCATCGCCAAAGGAGGTCACTCTCTAGGATGTTGGACAAATCATGTTATCGCACTGGAACCGCACAAATCTCCTTCCCGGCACGACATCCGTGACTGCCAGCGTACAGCCACATATTATTACAACAGACAAGGGGTCTGTACAGTACTGTACACTTTTTCCCCCTCATAACTTCTGAGTCTTTGCCTCCAGACCCATTGCCAAAATCATTTAAAAATTGCACTTAGTATAGAACTCTGGTAACACCCGGCCATTCATACAACAGTGTGTGCAGATGAAGGATGTTAGTCATGAAGCTGAGAAGTCAAGGAAGCAATACTTTTCATTTGTTGTGAGTTTTACTTGGACAAACCACATTGATGTAATAATTGTGTGTGTGTGTGTGAGTGTGAGGGCGACTGGAGCAATGTAACAAGTAACATGTTTATACATATTTTAAAGTATGTTGTACATTCTTGATACAGCTTTAACCTGTATCAAGGTTTTCCATGATCTGTAATTGGGGTCTCTTTTTCATTGTCAGTATTCCTTTCTAACGTTTCTTATCCATACCATGCCTTACTAATAATTCAAGCTCATGCAGGGGTGAATCTAGTACAACACAGAAATTGTCAACATAGAAATAGCTCTGACCAAGTAGGGTTGCATCTTTATCTTGAATATAATATTACAAACACAGAGAACAAAATTTTTATATCATAGATCCGCTTTTGTTTCACAGGTGACTTATTCTTGGTTTAGAGATTCTGTGCTTGACCTGTATATAGTTTTGTATACTGGTCATGTACACAGAATAAAAAAAGAAACATGTTTTGCCTTCACACTGCTTCTGAAACTTGTGCATTCATAAAATGTTCTGCTCTTGTTCTGAAAAGGTTTCAGTGTGAGTGACGTTTAAACACAGCTCTCCTGGAAGAGAATGTATGTCAAATAGTCAACCTGAATTAAAAATTAAACGTATTCATTGTTCACCACTTACACACATTTTGAATTCCTCCTCCTCCCTTTTGAGCGAGCCGGTTCACGACACCATTTTAACAGTACTGCTTCCTGTACTGTGTGATGGCCCAATGCAAAGACATAAAAAAGCAATGTTGCTATTGCCCAATTTAAGCACCAATTTAGTACTAGTTATACTTGAACCAATTGGTTTATTCCTGCGCTCAGAAAATGTTTGAGTAAGCAAAACTGATATGTGTCTTAAGCTGCAGGCATGGTGAAACTCACCACAAGGAAAGAGTGATATCATTGATGATGAAATTAAACTGGTGTGCCATTTCATACTGGTTACATCAGCAGTGAAATTTGATAAGGAGAAATTATTATTAAAAGCATTTCTTTTGTTGTTGTTAAAAAGAGCCCACGATCTTTTGGTTTGATTCTAGTTGGCACATAAAAAAAAAAAACGTAATAAGATTTTGTTCTCTTCAAGAGACTTTTATCAGTTTAATGCATGCTCACTCTTAGCAAAAAGCTAAATACTGGGGAATCGGTGTGATTCTCAGCAAAAACAATATAATTATTTTGCCTGTTTCACCAGCGTAAATGTTCACAACGTCATCCCTCCCAATGAACTCTCGATTCTCATCCCCCAGCCACCCTTCATATCTGCCCCACCCTCCCTCTAAAGGTTAGGAAGCCTAATGGCGTATGATCACGCATCGATCCAGAGCTCCCCCCATTTTCTCCTGTGACCACTCCCTTAGACATCCATTCCTTAACCCCTCCCACATCGGTGAAACTCTGATGCCATGGATTCCTCTAAGGATTCCGTCGTGGGTGTGTATACTGGGTTGTGTTTGTGTGTAGAGAGTAGCATTACTATACGGTTAGTTGTGGTCGGATGACTTTCTGCATGAAAAGGACTCCCCTTGATAGAGGCTACGAGATTGGAAGCTTCCGGATATCCCCAGCTCATTACCCAGTTTATTGCTATTTGCCAATATGTTCCCAGTGCAATGACACCGTCTAGCATTATAATACATTAACTTCATCTTCATGAGAACGTGGGGAATAAAAACCAGTAAAAAAAAAAGAAGCAATTTCCTGCATTGGAGTTAGTCATCCGTCTTTGAAATCGGCACTGCCCTGATCACAGAGCAGTTTTCATAAAGCCATTCTGTACTGGCCACCTGCATAATGAATTACCTTGGTCTGTTGTGAATGATAACTGGACATTTCATGCGATTGGAAACCACATCGTCTAATCTGATCATTCCAATAGGCATTGTATTTAAATAATGTATTGTTTGTTGCTTTCATGGCGTCTGTATACCTGTATAATTTCCAGCAGGAGAATAATAGGGATTGTAATGAATTGTCCAACAACAAATTCTAATTTTGGTATCTGTTGCGAAAAGTTGTAAAACCCTTTATGTTTACGGAACATTCTAAGTGCTAAATAACTAACATGAGATTTGGATTATTTTATCTAACAATTATTTAACCTGGCACGTTGATTAAGACCCAACATCTGTTTCAGCAACAAACTTGGTAGGAATATTAGAGAAGAGGAGGAACAGTTCGGGGACAGAAAAACACATATTTTAGTTTGGCCGTATGGGGATTAGAACCAGGGACCTTTTGGACATCAGTCATTCGCCCTAACTAGGCCATCCTGTCACCCCAAAATGTACATGTAAGCAAAGTACCGTTGCTGTAAAAATACTGTTGTGTTTAAATTGTAATTAGCACCAATTAGCATGCCAACGACGGGGTGGTAAATATACAGTAGATAGAAAAGAAAACACTGTCCAGGATATTTTTATTTCTCAGATTTAGGAATGCACTAAATGTTGGCATTACAGAATGTCACGTCTGTATTTAACGTTGTTATGTCTGCATTTCAGAATGTTACTTCTGCATTTTACATTGTTACATCTGCATTACAGAATGTTACGTCTGTATTTAACGTTGTTATGTCTGCGTTTCAGAATAGTTATGTCTGCATTTCAAAATGTTACTTCTGCATTTTACATTGTTACGTCTGCATTACAGAATGTTATGTCTGTATTTAACGTTGTTATTTCTGCGTTTCAGAATGGTTATGTCTGCATTTCAGAATGTTACTTCTGCATTTTACATTGTTACATCTGCGTTTCAGGATGTTAGTTCGGCATTTCACAAAGTTACGCCTGTATTTCAGAATGCGTTTGAATGCACGTCAGTAAAGACCTAGAGTATTTACGATTCGGTATGTTTTCTTGCATAGGTCAAAATTCAAAATGCCATTTCATGCATTGTAAAACCATCTTAAAACAATTCTACATGACGGCCTGGTAGAAACCACATGTCAAAGAACGTGTCAGGCCCTTCCATTCATAAGCATTGATCAAACATTCCAAGCATGAACATCAACTCCCCTTTTAAATAACACAGTAAAGTCTATGTGCTTCATCTTTTTCCTGTGTTAAGAAAACACAGTACCCTGGGATCAATAAGTACTTTGCAGACTTCTCTGAGTAATGGACCTTCTGATGAGGATTACCACTTTGGGCTGCAGATGCAAGCCTCCCTCCCTCTCTCCAGCCCCTCCCTCCCTGATAACGTTCAGATTCTCTCTCTTTATTACCTCCGGGACTTTGTTTTCATCACATGCCCTTCCCCACCTCCTTCATCTCCCCCACCCTCCCGCAGTACACGTCTTGTGGTGGTGGTGGGGGGTGGTGTTAAAGGTGGTGGTGGTGGGGGGTGGTGTTAAAGTTGGTGGTGGTGGAGGGTGGTGTTAAAGTTGGTGGTGGTGGAGGGTGGTGTTAAAGGTGGTGGTGGTGGGGGGTGATGTTAAAGGACACTTTCCACACTCCACAACATATAAACAATATCAACCTCTGACACTCCACAACTAAGAAACAATATCAATAGGGATGTTGTTCTTTCCTCCATTATGTGCCAGGCCCTGATGAATGGTTTATTACAGACAATACCAGACCTCACATAAGATGTGTACTTGTCACTAAATTGACAAGGTGACACATGACAGCCAGACAAGTCTGCACTCAGTACATCATTGGAAGATTGAAAGTAAAGCTCCCATTCTGGTCTAAGCCCTTCACTTCTATCTGCTGAAATGAATTTTTTAATGATGGCCACTCCATAGTTCAAGTCTCTTTAGATAACATTTGAATCCTTGCCAGTCCTTTTCATTGTTAAAGAGGTTAACTTTGTGGCAATGTCAATGTTAAATATGCAGCTTGATTTACTGCAGACTTGGTCATTGATTGTTGAGAATTATTGTTGTTAGGAATTATGTTCGTAGTTTTCATGAAATAATCCCAATGGAATCAGGACGCAAAAATATGTTTTATTTTGACCATTTTGCACCTGGACGTCTCATGATGTAGGCATCAGATTATAGTTGTGTTCATCATGTACTTAATTTAGCGAGCTAACATGCATTTATAATTCAGGCAAGCGAAAATACATTTCTGATGTAGTGAACCTAGCTAGCTAACATGCATTTCTAATATAGCTAACCCAGCAAGCTAAAATACATTTCTGATGTAGTGAACCTAGCTAGCTAACATGCATTACTAATATAGATAACCTAGCAAGCTAAAATACATTTATGATGTAGTAAACCTAGCTAGCTAACATGCATTTCTAATATAGCTAAAATACATTTCTGATGTAGTGAACCTAGCTATCCAACGTGCATTCATAATATAGTTAACATAGCTAAACAACATACATTTTTTATGTAGTTAACTTGGCTAAGGTCAGACTCTTGGACACAGCAGTATGGGGAATGGAATGTATACTAAATAACCTGGTACTCAGGCTAGACATACCATGGTGCATCATTTTAGAACAACTTTGAAAGAAGACAGTGTCACAGAGCCAATTCCAATGTCGCAGGACCAATGAATGTCCCAGGCTTAAATGGTTATTCTCAAATCTGGTATAACATCCCATTTCAAAGACCCCCTGCTATTTATTTGTGATTGGCTTACCCCAGAAGATTCAAGAGACCCCAATGGGCAAGATAAAGAAACAGGAAGGCTGTAGCATGAACACATAGATATATTTATAGGACAGAACTGACAACTCCAGGGGGTTTAAATCATTGTTTCCAGACCAATACAGCATTGTTGTGGCTTATGTGTTGTTGGAGAGTCTATGGGGTTTTTCTCTTGTTTGTTTGTTCCTCCCTTCCTCCCTCGTACCCACCTCTCTAGCATCTCTCTGTCCAGGGCGGTAAGATTCTGGTCGTCCTGGAGTGCCCCAGTACCTTTGATTTAAGATTCTACCTAGTTATTAATTGCACTCTGGTGTCCAAGATCCAAGTGAGTCATTTAGAAGGAGAACATGAATATCAGGAGTCATCTGGCTCTGACATTAAAAAGCCCTGCTCTGTACTATTTACTTCCCCAAAGGTGACAAACTAACTTTGTACTCTCTCACTGTCTTCTTAATGTTTTTAGTTGATACACTTTCTGCAATTTCCCCCTTTTCAACCTCTACCTCCACCATGCTTGGCTTACCGCACTGACGTTGCCCATATTTGCCCACACCACCCATCTCATCCCTGAGAAAGAAAAAAAAAACAAGCCTGGTTCGGTAAGAGGCTTAGAGGAGCTCCGGGAAGCTGTCATTTGGCTTTAGACCGTGTGCTGTTGTGGAATTGAGTAGCCACTTTATCTTCTCTTGCCCGCGTTGTTCCCGGCAACCCACTACTCCGGTGTGCCCGCCCCGGCCACGTTGGTGTCCCGGTTGTGACAGAACATACAGGGTCCAACTACGCCTTTGTCCTTCTCCTTTTCTTAACCGCTCTCCCATGTGGATATCACTTTCTTCCTATGCTGTTGTATGCAAGCAGATCCTGACGAGTACATGTGGCAGATGGTAATACAGAGGTTGTTGGATTGAGCAAGAGACCTCATGGGATGCTATGCCAAATAACCAAAACCGTATTTTATTTTCATTCAGAATGACGTCTTGCTACTCCTCCTGGAAGCTAGCAAATTGATGCTAACATATTCGTTCCTTTTGTGTGTGTGTGTGCGTGTGTGTGCGCATCTCATAACTCAGTGCTGTCCCCTCGTCTGTTAATTTTGCCCCCCATTGGACCCTGGGAAACCCTGGGGGGGATGTTTTTTTCTGTCTCTCTTTCTTTGCCTGCGCTTAAGGGCCTCTATAAATCAAGCGACACCTTGGGATCACACACAACGAAGCTCATCCATTCAGTCATGTGTAAGAGCCACCCACATACCAACACACTAAGACACACACCTGAAATGACTCACATATAATGAGTGACATTGACCTCGGTTATGCCCTTCCTGGGTTTGGCTGAATTGAGCACAGAGGTTACCCAGATTCAGACCTTTGGAAATGTAATGAGATTCGTACATGTCAGTCTAAGGGAAAAGTAGGAACTTGCCTGGTGCACAGGTATATCACCGGATCACAGGACTTGGTCGACTCAGAGGTGTAAAATGTACTGACAAGACGGTCCAAGCACCGTCTTGTCCTTTTGAGAAAGCCATGGAAACACCTTGTACTTAATCACCCCGGAGCTCCGCCCACCTTGTACTTAATCACCCCGGAGCTCCGCCCACCTTGTTTCATCCTCAAAGCAGCACTGGTGATGTCACGTCCACCTGGAATTGTTATGGCCGCATGCTCGGTTTTTATGGTTTTCTTAGTAAATGTCAAATCGTGACCTTTTAGAAGTAATCTACTCGGTATTGAGGCCTTGCTACAGCTGCATGCATCTGTATGATTTCATTGGTGTGGGGGCGTCCCCCTCCCCAACCCTGGTTCCTCGGTTATTCCAAGGCAAAATATAACATAATAATGAAAAGTGTGGATGTAGGGTTTTCTGGAGTGTTTTTTCTAGTGTTTCTTTTACTATCACCCATACGCTAAAAAATATTTCCGTATTCTTGTACATTTTCCCATGTACCACTGAATTATGCTGAACCCTTGCCTCTTTGCGTGTTTCCTGAATGGCAACAGCAGTTCAGAAGGACATTCAAACATCTGTCTACCTGTCCAGAACTAGTTTTTATGGATATGTAAACGTTCTAAAATTTCTGTCTAAAAAACAGTATTTCGTTTGAAAGTGGAGGAAACAGGGGAAGAAATAACAAGAAAAAAGGGATTTGTTGTTTTACATGTAATATTTGTAAAATAAATATTATAATAACAATAAAATTACAGCAATCACTTTTTTATATGTGTATATATATATATTATATTATAAAACGAATTACTACAACCTAGTAGACATATTTCTACTTTACATTAAATATATAGCTAATTGTCACATTAACAATCATATGATTTAGCAAAAATAAAACATTTAAAACTTTACACGTTTTATATAGAGGGTCCTTGCAAGTTTTTTTTACATACCTACGAAAAGTGTACAGCTTTGTCAATATCGCTAATTCTCAGTCTTTATTGTGTGTTGTGTGTGTGCTAGTGTGTTATAAGTGGTAAATATGAACATGATTAACGATGGGAATACTTGTGTGTGTTCGTTATGTCTTGCCTTTTTTACTAATGATAGACAGTTTATGTTTCCACTTAAAAGGTTATTCTAATTAGCAAGAAGATGAGCCAAAGCAAATGCCTGAGATTTATGACCACTATGCATTCCAACTGGTATGGTAACAACTGTTTAGCTGGATCCTGACTATATTGAAAAATGTCTTTGGTCTCTCAGTTGTTCCCTCTCCCAATCCTTACAATTCCTGGCCTCTGACAGTGAGTGATGGAAAGGATGTTTTGTGACCCTTGGGGCCTTCACAAGGGTGACAGTTATAGCCGAGTGCCCAGACCCAGAAAGGAACTCCAGCACCGCGTCGATATGATACACCCCAGGACTCAGATTTCAGGAGGGCAAAGGGATAGCTTTCTTTAGAAAGCCCAGTGATCTAACCATTAATCTTGCTGTCGTTTGGTTGGGTATATTAGTGGCAGATATGCTAGGCCTAGGTTGTAGGCCTAGCACATCTGACAAGTATGAGGTACCAAGGAAACTCTGTTAAGGCGCTGTTGTCGCAGCATTGGAAAACAGCTGTTACGCTTGTTCAAAGTGGCAGGTGCTTGTGTGGTTGTGTTGACAGGGGGGGTGATGTTGAACATCAGAGTACAGGTCACGCACTGTGAAAATACAGCGTACCATTTTTTGCGCTTTTAGCGACTAGTGCTGCTGACCACACCCACTTTAATGCAGGAATTCACTGGCCTGTCAGCATGTGTACCGCTAATGCAGGAATTCACTGGCCTGTCAGCAATTCTACCGCTAACGCAGGAATTCACTGGCCTGTCAGCATGTGTTCCGTTAATGCAGTGAGCCCGGGGGGGGGGGGGGGGGGG
>JACXGK010005272.1:0-12971 GCA_016801125.1 Novumbra hubbsi | reverse complement strand
TATTCAAAATCCTATCTTCTCAAACCCCTGGCCTTAACCCCAAAAAACCTAATCCCTGCCCACTATCACATTATCAGTAACCCTTAATGTAATCTGTTTACCATACAAATAACCCTTGTGTAACCCTAAATCCAGCCCCCGAGCCAAAAATAGCTATTTTCTTTCACAGGTAACATCTAAGAGTTCCCAGCAAGGTCACCTTGTGCTTGTTTTGATATCCATGTGGGAATTTTTTGGTTCCCAGCAGGTTAGTAAAACATAACACGTCGTCCTCGTGTGACCTCTCCCATCGACCGTTGTCAGACCTTGTCCACAACAGCCAATCACGAATTGACAGCCCTGCCCTGCCTGGGTTCTGGCTTCAAAGCAACCTCATTGAATCAACGGGGGTAAGAGGTTAAAAGGTCATCAGATTTACTGCAGGTATTGGTCCACTCAGGTCGGTCTACATCGACTAGAGGGAAAGTCCCAAGACTGCCTGCCGCGACGTACGGTTCCCCTGATTGGAATCGACGGCTTGCTTTTTGTCCTGGGAGAAACAGATGTCTGTGACACTTTCAGAAATTGCCTCAACAGGGGGACAGGCGTTAATTAGAGCTGCATTGTAAACTGCCGGCACAATGGATGGGCGTTGTCGGCCGGTTGTGCATCTCTTACCAATCTTCTATTATTTCATTCATCTTGTGCATTGGTGAGATGCTTGTTGTCAGGGCATCATTGCAAAATACCACCCTAGTCTTAACTGGGCTCCCATGAATTACATTACAGGAGGAAGAAGGAAACAAAAGGAGCCTAGCAAACAGGGAGAACATTGAGGAGAGTGGCGCCGGTGCAGACAGACGGGGGCATCAGTTCTCCTGCCAGACAGCGGAGGGCAGTGTGCTCTTTTCCTTCCTCACTTCCCATACTACTCCCGTGCCAGCCAGCCATCCTTCCTCCCTTCCCATACCACTCCCATGCCAGCCATCCTTCCTCTCGCCCTGGGAGACTGAAGCAAAGAGGGTTAATTTCACTCAGTGGGTGCATAAACACTCATAAGTCACTTTGGTAATTTAGCGGTGAGTCAGTGGCTCAGCGTTAATAGCAGTGGTGACATGGTGGAGGAGGGCACCTGGGGAACTGATGGGACCACTGGAGAGGCTGCATGAGGGCGGAGGAGGGGGGTTGGTGGGGTTAGACACAGGGTGGAGGACTGAAAGGGAAAAAGCAGAAGGAGGAAGAAGGTGAATTGAATCCAGTCATTATTAAGAGCCTTGAAATGGAGAATAGGGGTTTGGCAAGAATCATGAAGTATACGAAACATACTTCTTAAGTAAACAGTTTAAAAGAATAATTTACTAATTGGTTGTGTTTTCAGAATAATGAGTCGAATCGTAAAATATAGATACCGCCTGATTCCCATTCAAGACCAGACTTCAGAAGGGAGAGGTGAAATGGGCTTTGGACTTGGAGAGGGTTAGGATATAAGGCCTGGGTCTCAAGACAGGCTAAAAAATATTATGTTGGATAGAAACTTCACCCTGATGCAGTAAGCAGTTAATCCTGTCAATGTCTATATATATTTATAAAATAATAATATATATAAAAATATATACACTGACGCTCCTGCATTGTCATCATTAACTGACTTTGCGCCTCCTCCTCTATGTGACAGTCTACTCAACCGTCTCTCCGTTAGAACTACGGTACATTTAATAACCGTTGCCCATAAATAACTTCAAGATCTCCTGCGACTTGAGCAGCAGCCCCCGCATTCAGTATCTCTAACCGTACTGGACTCCATCTCCCATCTCTCTCCTTCTCTATCTCTCCATCTCCACAGCTCTGTGTGACTTCTACAGTGCAAGACACAAAACAGAAGACTTCAACTTTCTTCAGCTCTGCTGCTGACACTGTAGATCTCCCTGACAGCTGCTAGCTTATTGAAACACAACCAACTCACTGGCTTGTGGATATTACCCACAACTCCCGTCTGAGGGTCCTGTCCATTGTTGTTGTGCTTTTCAGCAGGGTTGGCCCTTTGCTCCCTCTCTGTTTCTCTTCAGAGTACATACTGGCAGATTATCCTGACAATAGGCTGGTGTCATTCACACTTCTAGAGAATGTACTACTGCACTTTCAGGTCAACTGATGTAACCTGCCAGACTAGGGCTGGCCCAGTGGTGATGATTTAATCTGTAAACTGTGAACTAGGGCTAGTCTGTGGTGGTGATTTAATCTGTAAACTGTAAACTAGGGCTAGTCTGTGGTGGTGATTTAATCTGTAAACTGTAAACTAGGGCTAGTCTGTGGTGATGATTTAACCTGTAAACTGTAAACTAGGGCTAGTCTGTGGTGGTGATTTAACCTGTAAACTGTAAACTAGGGCCAGTCTGTGGTGGTGATTTAACCTGTGAACTGTAAACTAGGGCTAGTCTGTGGTGGTGATTTAATCTGTAAACTGTAAACTAGGGCTAGCCTGTGGTGGTGATTTAACCTGTAAACTGTAAACTAGGGCTAGTCTGTGGTGGTGATTTAATCTGTAAACTGTAAACTAGGGCTAGTCTGTGGTGGTGATTTAATCTGTTAACTGTAAACTATGGCTAGTCTGTGGTGGTGATTTAATCTGTAAACTGTAAATTAGGGCTAGTCTGTGGTGCTGATTTAATCTGTAAACTGTAAACTAGGGCTAGTCTGTGGTGGTGATTTAATCTGTAAACTATGGCTAGTCTGTGGTAGTGACGTTGCTGTTCTTTGTTTAGGCAAAGTTTTGTTTAGACTATAGACTGTTTAGACTTTTTTCTCCACCCCATTGGGAGTTAATATACAACCCCATACCTTTTCCTCACTCAACTGGGAGTTCACCTACGACCAATTTTCCGGTCAAAATTCAGCCCAATATCATTTCAATGAGATAATGATTTTAGAATTAGCAATAGCTATCAAGTTGAAAAAACATTTAATGTTTTGTTATTGGTTAGCCTCCAATGTGTTATTGGTTAGCCCCCAGGGTGTTACTGGTTAGCCTCCAGGGTGTTATTGGTTAGCCCCAAGGGTGTTTTTGGTTAGCCCCCAGGGTGTTATTGGTTAGCCCCCAGGGTGTTATTGGTTATCCCCCAGGGTGTTATTGGTTAGCCCCCAGGGTGTTATTGGTTATCCCCCAGGGTGTTATTGGTTAGCCCCCAGGGTGTTATTGGTTATCCCCCAGGGTGTTACTGGTTAGCCTCCAGTGTGTTATTGGTTAGCCTCCAGGGTGTTATTGGTTAGCCCCCGGGTTGTTATTGGTTAGCCCCCGGGGTGTTATTGGTTAGCCCCCGGGGTGTTATTGGTTAGCCCCCGGGGTGTTATTGGTTAGCCTCCAGTGTGACCTGGAGCAAATAACATCAGATACATGTTCCATATAGACAGACATTATTAGCCTGTATTTACTTTTCGATGGAGGATTTAGTCTTGCAAATTCCACAAAACTTTAAAAAAACATTTGGGATTTTGATTTTTAACTTGGCCTGTAACAGGCCAGGCCATTTAGGTCTATATTAAATTGGCTTGTGCGAGGCTAGAAACAGCATTACAAAATAAAATGCATGATTATTATCATATGGACCACAGATAACTGTTGACTACCCTCAGCAAATTATTATTGATGTAGATTTGATAGCATTGTGTTTAAGTACCCGGCCAGCTACTGGTCTAGTAGCAACCACCTTGGACATCGGCTGATTTCACTGCGGAGACAGAGAGCACCAGGGAGAAGCTGCGGTCCACTACAACAAAAGCAATTCCATTATTTACAATCAATACACAATTATCCACAGTGCGGCTGAATATCTTGTTTACGTCAAATATTCTTCCCGTAATGGTTCCGTTTGACCCGGTGGCTGCTCTGACGTGGTGGAGGGAGGTGGAGGGAGGGGGAGGGAGTTGGGGGAGGCGAGGACCCTCTGCTTGGGCGCACCTCCGTGGGGACCGGGTCGGGTCGCGTGCCAAGACTGACCCCAGATTGGCCTGGAGCCCAGGAAAGCCTGGGGGCAGGATCACAAGGACAGATGCGACGCCGAATCAGATGGAGGCTCGCTTGGTCAATGTGAACAGGGCACGTGGGGGGGCCTGTCCTGCGTCACCCAAGGTCGGATGAGCAGTTAGAGTGCCCCTGAGTAATTAAGAGGATAATAGGAATGGTTTGGTTTCATGTCAGGGAATGTCAGTGTCTGCCCTCCTCAGGTTAGTGCATCGGTCAGGTATCCGATATTCCCATTAGCTTCTACCGCTCCAAATGGTGGCTGACGCGAGGGGGGGGGTGTGAGTACGGGCCCTCTACGGGTCTCTTATTCGTCGATGCTCTAAAAACGGGAGGTATCCTATTGCCGTATTGATTGGGTTGCCTTGGGGAGCATCTACCTTTAGCGGAGGGGTGTGGATGTATTCTGTCTGTGGCTCGTGTCTACAGTCTGTCAAAGCTTTAAATTGACACTGGGTCCAAACATGCAGCATGTGAGGTCAATCATTGTTTGCTGCAGTTAAAGGTAGAGGCGTGTTGCAGTTAAAGGTAGAGGCGTGTTCGAAGGAGGTTCGTCTGGTATTCTGGAAAAAAAAATGCACTTGTTTTTGTATTGAGTGACTAAAATGACATTTGAATGAACATTTGGACATTTATGGAGTGCTACAAATCCCCAGTGATACAGCGAGATAATATGTGCTCTCCCACACTGTGCTGTTCAATTGAAGCCTCTCTACCATAAAGCGCACACACCTGAACAGAGAACCGATTGACTGACACCTGTGCAAGAACGTGCCAAGTCCTAGTAATGCCCACTATTATGTTGTTTGACACTGGAATAATGACTCGTTGTTACAAACGGAGGACCATTTACATTTCATGCTCTGTTAAGCAACTAAGTCCTGCAGCTGAGGATGAAGGGAAGAGTCAGACACATTTCCCGATAACCCAAGTGACGTTCGGTCGGGTGAATTATTAAATGAGATTACATTATTTTAATGTGAGCAGACAAAAGGGTAAAGGACAAGAATAATGAAATTTCTGCTGACTTGCGAAAACCAGATGAATACTAATGAGCCCAACTAAGACAGACGCTGATATGAGATGGAGGAGCAGAGCATTACTGACGCATCATTGTGACTGCCGGGCAGTTTGTGATTGAGGGGCAGTTTGTTGTGACTGAAGGGCAGGTTGTTGTGACTTAAGGGCAGGTTATTGTGACTGAAGGGCAGGTTATTGTGACTGAAGGGCAGGTTGTGTGACTGAAGGGCAGGTTGTGTGACTGAAGGGCAGGTTGTGTGACTGAAGGGCAGGTTGTGTGACTGAAGGGCAGGTTGTGTGACTGAAGGGCAGGTTATTGTGACTGAAGGGCAGGTTATTGTTACTGAAGGGCAGGTTGTGTGACTGAAGGGCAGGTTGTGTGACTGAAGGGCAGGTTGTGTGGGAACAGCTATCAAACATTAACCAGTGTCTGCAGGGTTAAAGAAGTGGAAGAAAACAATAGGATTTGATATTTTGATACAGTGGCATTTTGTTGGAACTAATGAGATAAAAGCTTGTTCATGTTCATTCAACTGGACTGTACAGATGCCCTCTGTTCATTTTAGCCAGTTTCATATAGCAGGGAAATTTGTCAACAACAGGAAATTTTAATTCTTACATGAATTAAAATGAATGGACATTTCTTGAGTTTGGGTTGATACATGCTTCATTACTGTAAATCCAATCCGACAATTTGAAGTGTAAATTGCAAATTTAAAGAACCCTCTGTCAACCTTAAATAAATTACATGTTTAGATTTCCAGCTGTGCACGAAAATATCTGCAGCAACAGGATAATGAAATTAAGACACGTCATCCCTAAGGTCTAGGCAGATCAGTTAAAGTCTTTGCTTTTCTGAAAGCATATTGCCTGTTCGGGCTGTGTTAGCTCTGACAAGTACTATGCAGACCTGTTCGGGCTGTGTTAGCTCTGACAAGTACTATGCAGACCTGTTCGGGCTGTGTTAGCTCTGTTCGGGCTGTGTTAGCTCTGACAAGTACTATGCAGACCTCTCAGACCGGCTTGACCTGTCATACAAACACGATCCAATAATCCATACCCTCCTTCCCATCACTCTCATGCTGTTCCCCTCGGACAGGCAACGGATCAATGTCACAAAGCCCTGTTCATACCTGCCTCCAACGTTTTCCTGATCTTGACCTGAACTTGTCTGTTTACACTCACAAGATGTGATCCAAATCAGATCCCTTCAATGCACCTTTTAATCGTCCACACGAGGACAAAACCAAACAAAGCCTAGATGTCACAACCAGGTATAACCTAGGACAGGACAAGTGGTGGTTTGAGGGTTAGATGGGTTTTGTTATGAGCTGCATTGGCACCAACCTGCTAGACCTGTCACACAAACACAATCAAATAATCTATACCCCCCCTCCCCCCCCTGCTTCTAGCTGTCCGTCACACATCCTTCTCTTCGGGCGAGGGACGGATCAATGCCCCAGACGCAGGCCTCGTGCCCACTGAAGGTGGTTGGGGTGGGATGAGGTCAGACCCATGGTGAGTTGTGCTGGCTCACGGAGCCAGGGTCATTTATGTCAGATTGTAGCCCCAGCTCACTGAGACAGGGGCAGCTCCCTGGGCACGTCTAAGGCCAACCCTCGCAAGTCAATGTTTGGGCACTTATCTGGAATTATTCATGATCCACAGGGCATGGCTGTAATCATTCGCTGGCTACCCTTAATGTAAATGACCTTCTCACAAGGACAAACACACAAACTCCTGTCACTGTGGGAGGTCGGACAATCACTGACCAGCACTTCCTACAAGGATTCTTTTTTATTTTACATGACAAGCTTTTGTTTCTCCCCATCGGGTTTATCTCATCACACTCTGGCAACTCCTTGTAGCTGTATTCCTTTTTTTTTGCCTGGATTGCGTTCTCCTTCAGGTGTGTAGCTTCCAACAAACTTTATTAAATTGTCCTGAGCAAGATGCTGTGGTAATCAAATTAAATTCGTTAGTCACATGCAATTTATCAATTAGTCCAAGTACCATTTGTGTGGGACAGCTGTTTCAATTGTTAATTCCAACTTGTCAGGGTAGAGCTTGTTTCGTAATGTTATTTTATCGTGTTCCACCCCCTGCCAAGGCCCATAAGAAACAAAGTGCACAAGAGAGGCACCCATTTCGAAGCTCAACCTAAATCAGAGGAAGAGCCAGCCAGACACATCCTTGCCTTAACACAACCCTGATGTCATATTGGCATGGCAACGCGTTATGAAGTGAGCACCAACGCACCAGCTACACAAAGACTTTTTAGCTTTTGATGTCCTCTCTTTTTCTCTTTACTGCCGTGATAAAATGTGTACCTTCACTGGGTCTTCTCATGAATAATTCAGGCATGTCTCTGCAGATAAAGCACTGGTCTTGGCAGTGCCACCTAGCACTGGAGCAGGAAGGGGGTGATATCCCTTAATGGATGGGTTTTATTGCTTTGCATAAGGCTGGCGGAGACTGGGGGGGAAATGGTTTGTTGTCCAATGAACCTAACGTAGCCTAAACGTGACAGTATGGTCCAGAGGTCCTCATCTGGTAGTGCCAGGGGCCAGCAGTAAAACGGGTTGTATGTACCCGCTAGAGGTGAGGGTTCTGGATGAGAGCGTCTTTAGAACAACGGAAATGGGAATGTGTGCAGGTTCTTCATCACAGCACTTTGGTTATTGCAGGGAGGGCAGAACCCAGCCCGATGGTCCACCAGTGGTCAAGCGGGGTGGTATCGACCTGGAGTGGACCAGGCCGAATCTGGGATCGGTGGGAGAGATGAGTCTATGATCCTGATGCTCGGGCACGGCTGAAGCGTTTCTCCGGCTCTACATGTTTGTTGGTTTCTTTTGGCGAAAGGAGTGTCCATACTGAAAAAGTGTCCTTTATGAAATGTTTTTGTCATCCAGTATACGATATATTATACTCTTATTTTACTGTAGTTGTGTGATCTTTGTGCCCCACCTGAGAAGTGGTTTCTTTGATGTATTGTGGGTTTCGTCTACCACACGGCAAACAAAGAAATTAGGTTTCAGAGTTTTCTCTTACAATTTCAAGTGTGTTGATTCACTGCATGTCAGCTAAGCGGAATTCCAGGACCACGAGAAAGAGGGTTAATGGAAAAGTGTCTCAGAAGAAGCAGGGCAACCTGTCAAAGTCTGAGGTGAGAAGGAGCATTCATGCTTCATCCATGACCCCTTTTCTCTTTATTCTTTCTCGGGCTGTTCTCTCACCATCAATTTTAACACAGCAATGCAAACACACACACAACTCTGCAACTTGTAGACACGTTTATGTACACACACACACACACACACAACTGTGGAAACTCACAAGATAAAAAGCACAGTACTTACAATGTATTATTTTGGAACCACTTATATTGTACTTTAGTAATATAAATAGTATTACAATTGTATGTATGTACTATTCAAACAGTAATAGATATTGTTCAGTGTGTTAAAATGGGTAAATGTTCTACTTTAGCATACTTTTAATAACTTAACACATACTCCAAATGTTTTTTAAATATATGAAAGTACATTTCAAGAACATGCTATTTCCAGTTATGTATTATATGTATACTGAAGTAGTAAATAAGTAGGTACATTTTTACACACGAAATCCAAAACACTAATTGTATTAAGTCTACAAGCGGTTCTGAAATAAGTCCCGTTCAGTGTGGGGCTTTCAAACCCGCCTGCAGTCATGTGACGAGCCGTCCCAGCACAAACATCCTCTCCACACAAACTGAATCTTACTACCCAAATGGGCCCAGAAGGCTGACCAACAGGAGTTGAACAGGAGTTCAGGTGACTGTCTCCATCGTTGTAAGCACTGTCCCTTCAGTCTCCGTTTCATCTCCGCCCACTGGGACGAGGCGAATGAAACCCACCGTCCCCCAAATGGAGGCACTGTGAGAGAGGCGCTGCCGTGGCGACGGTTACAGAACCCTCGACGGTGTGGGAATCTCTGGCCAACCCACGGTCATGCTCTGACATTTCGTGTAGTTTAACTTAATTTGGGTGTGGTAATAAGGGTGACCGAGGGACTCCCGACATCGGGCGTACAACAGAGACTAAGCATTAGGGACAATCTGATTACACAACTTGACTGGGTTTCAGGGAGTTCCTATAATTTGTACACACTGGTCACCATTTCCTGATTAACATTTGCCGTCATAGCCATTCAGCAGATGCTGTTATCCGAAGAGACATACAGGGATAATATGAGTTACTTGCTTTGCTCAAGCGCATATCTACAGACTTTTGTTCTTGCTTTGTTGGTTTGAGGGTTTAATCATGTGACCTTTCACAGCCTTAGCACTCTAACCACTGAGCTGTCTGCATTGGAGGTGAGGTGCACAGCCGAAGGTCAATAAAGGTTGAAGGAACTGCTCAGACAGACGACTTTACGTAGACTCTTGTCATTAATGGTTGCTAAGGCCTATAAAGTGTAATATGTGGATGGATGGACTGTTTGGGTAATGAAGACTTTACCTCACGGCTATCATGATTACATTTACAATAGGATGGATTAACAGAGAGTTCAATAGATCACAAGCTGGTAAAGGGGGAAATTAGTTGTTTCCATCCTTAAAGATGCGGTCCTCCAGTTGGCAAATGGTTCTAAAAGTGGTACCATCACTGTATTTTATTTTACGTGACTATGTCTTGTTTTTTAAACTTGAAATGTCATGCCCAACTGAGGTATGACAGTGATACTACTTGTAGGTCTTGGACATAAAGCAAAACATTTACACAACCTTTCCAAAATAGGAGGTTTAAAAAACGATTTGTTAATCTCAGAAGTCCAGACAGTTTCCTCAAGCATGACGGCGAACGCTAATTGCTCTGGATGAGTCAGCTAAATTACTTAAATGTAAATGTTGAAAGTATACCATAGTAGACATAACTACTATAAAGTTTAGGAAACTAAAATATGCATATTTTCCTGACTTCACACCTCCTACTATCAGTCGGTCTACAGATCTTACCATCAGTCGGTCTACAGATCTTGCCATCAGCCGGTCTACAGATCTTGCCATCAGCCTGTCTACAGATCTTACCATCAGCCGGTCTACAGATCTTACCATCAGCCAGTCTACAGATCTTCCCATCAGCCGGTCTACGGATCTTACCATCAGCCGGTCTACAGATCTTACACACACAACTGCCCAGCATAGGAGTGAGTTGCCCCCATTATTAAACAAATAGCTGCTATGAATTGTATTTACATGTGGGTTTTGTGTAGCTGTAATTCTGCTTTTGATAGAAAAATATTGAATGTACTGTACATAGTGTATCAAGCACTTTTGTTGAAATTGTGGCATTGCGCTTGAGATGAAAAGACGAATTTCCCCCAAAGTACAGAATAAGTAGATGATTATTAACAAGAAGCACTGTCTCCACACAGGCAACCATATTGCCTCTGAGGAGTGATGGAACTCTTTGTGACACACCAATGAGAGCCTTCTGATCCCTCTCTATTCCTACACACAGACACATTTTGTTCCTGCACACCAGACGCTCAGGGAAATGAAGCTCAGTGCCGTTCGATTTGATGGAATAATAGAATAATAACAGCGCGGCTCGCAACTCCGTCCGCAGGGCGAAGAGGCTATCGGGTTGCGTGTGTGCGAGGCGAGAGCCAGAATAGATGTATGCAGATGAGTAGGAGCGATCCGCGGACGAGTGGTGGATTACCTTTAATCCTCTCTTGTGGCCACCAAATAGCCAGGCCCTGTGTCAAACCCATTGTGGCACCAAATATGTGAGGGTGCAAATTCCCGCATCGTTCTCCAGATTAGATCTCTAAAGCTTATCAGAGTAGGGATGACAATTGGACACATGTTCGCACGGTGGTAATAAGTATTCCCGAATAAGTCCTAAAATAGGTTACGGTAAATTGTTATTGGCATTTGAGTTTAGTAGGATGGGTGTGTGAAAACGAAACCCCGGGGACCGTTCTAACAATGCCTGCACATGTCGTGGGATGATGGCTGATAAAATCCCAGTAATGAACCTTCATCGTTTTATTCTTCACACGCCGAGGAAAGATTTAAATCATGTATTGAATATGCATAATGTTCCTGTTTTGCATATTTCGTCAATAATAAGAACCTTTGTTGTGCATGTTCGATATTGTTATTTTTACATGACTATTATTTCACACTATAATTGGTCATTTTCCTCCTGCTAATTGTAATTTCTGAGTGTTTCATTTCTTGTCCAATTTTACGATCATCCATTTTGCTATGTAACACTTGATGGAACGCATGTAAAGAGTAGGATTCATGCACTCACAGTATAAAATAGACGCTTCCTGAAGGATCCTAAGGGTTTTTTAAACGTACATGTTGTAATGGTTGAATTGTCGCCATTTCAACTGAAGCCTGTTAATTTTGTTGTAATTCCCCCGAGAGTGCATAGATTGTCTGAGATTTCTAGGGCAGTGAGATATTGTTTCACACATAATTGTTTAAAAGGAGCACGCAACATAATTTGCATGGCCAACAACACACGCTAGCACATCACCGTGAGGATTTAAAAATGTAAAAGTCCTGTTTTGTTTAGTTTTTCCAGAAACATCCACATCGAGCTACAAGGCAATATGTGTGCAGTAGCACTTGCTCCCGATACAGCCAGTGGGACCCTTGGTTGCTTTGGGTTGTTTTAATGTCTTGTCAGGGCATGGAGTCCAACTCCATTGAACATCTGTGGGTAGACCAGATGATTGCAGTTCCCCAATGCTCCCCATGCGGTCTTGAGAGGATCTGCACGAAGACTGGTGAGAAACCAGTTGTGGCTTGCTGATCAAGGCAACAGTGTTTGTACACTTACCTACCGAATCCCCCACACCTACATACCAACAATCTTCTAAATTTGTTTTCGGGAGGTGTGTTCTTGTAATCCAAAAAAGTTGCCACACGTTGGATCCACTTCCAAACTAACGTTCCTGAAACATATTAACATCTCAATTATCTCTGGGAGCAGAATCTGTTGAATCTGACACACTGTTTTGTCAAACTAACCTCTACATGACAAGAATAGAACTGTTAACAGCAGTTGCCCTGGCAATGTGCTCAAACACACCAAAACACCTACATCCCCTCTTCTCCTCCCTGACAACGTATTTGTCTCACCCCCACCAGCCCAGAAAGGAAAATGCTTTTTAAATCCAGGCAGCTGATCAGTTCCTAATGCTGCACGACTGAGAACCATCCCATTGTCCTCCTCCAGCAATATTGGGTCAGCAAATAGAGTGATGCCAGCCCTCTTGTTGAAAAGGCACCACCGCCCTGGGAACAAACTGCCATCTCACATGTGAATGAGCTACTACACCGGAGGAGTAATTCTTACTTTGGACTTTGGCTAGGCTGGCAGTTTTTTCATGTGTTGACAATATATCCACTGAAACAGTGTGTCTTGATTTGGTTGACGGAAAAAGGGGCTTGCAAATGATTGAAAATCATATTGTTTTCCGAGGAGGCATCAGAATTCAGATTTGTTGCATGCTGTGGTTTATTGGTAAAGCAGGGTTATGTCATGATGGGTATAGCATGGTTATGTCATGATGGGTATAGCATGGTTATGTCTTGATGGGTATAGCATATTTATGTCATGATGGCCATAGCATGGTTATGTGATGATGGGCATAGCATGGTTATGTCATGATGGGTATAGCATGGTTATGTCATGATGGGTATAGCATGGTTATGTCATGATGGCCATAGCATGGTTATGTCTTGATGGGTATAGCATGGTTATGTCATGATGGGTATAGCATGGTTATGTCATGTTGGCCATAGCAGGGTTATGTCATGATGGGTATAGCATGGTTATGTCATGATGGGTATAGCATGGTTATGTCTTGATGGGTATAGCATATTCATGTCATGATGGCCGTAGCATGGTTATGTGATGATGGGCATAGCATGGTTATGTCATGA
>JACXGK010005271.1:0-33840 GCA_016801125.1 Novumbra hubbsi | reverse complement strand
GGGCTGCAGCAATACATCATTGACACGTAATCTAGGGAATACCTTACAGGGTGAGTGCTGGGGCTGCAGCAATACATCATTGACACGTAATCTAGGGAATACCTTACAGGGTGAGTGCTGGGGCTGCAGCAATACATCATTGACACGTAATCTAGGGAATACCTTACAGGGTGAGTGCTGGGGCTGCAGCAATACATCAACCTTCCACTGAGACGCCAATACTGACAGACTGGATTATAACCTGCAACCAAATAGAACAAGGACGTGAGAACTCTTTAAAGACAAATTTCACCAGACCTCGTCCCTCATAATCAGCCTAGGAGACTACAAATAACTTCCCTGCAAATGCAGGCAGCATCAGAAAGGCCTTCGTGCGGATGACCCAGTAACTGAAAACAGACCGGCCCACTGCTTCTAACACAACACACCATTCAGAAAAGGATTTCTAATAATAAATGATAGACCAACACATTATCTTATCTACAATAAGTGTGCGAGTGCATGGAGTGTGTGTGTGTAAGGCACTATGAGCCGGTCATTACTGAACCCCGGCTGTGTGATAAAGGCTGCGCCCGCAATCTATGTTTCCAGAAGCGGTCTGTACAATACACACCACACTGGAACATGGCCCTTTGTGGCACATCGTAGGCAAGCGTTACCAGAATTAAAACACACAGGCCCATTCACAGACCCAAATCTGACAACATAACATGATGACAATTAACCATTAGGAATAGCAGTCGATGGGATTTTAGATTAGGCTACATGCGGACGGAATATATTAGCTTCTAGCCACCACCATAGAAACAGGCTCTTATCCAGATCTGTAGATCTCAATCATGTTCTGCGAGCGTGTTATTTTCTCTGGTGTAACTAAGGATATTGTGGTCTTTGTGAACACATTGCAATGAGGCAAATACTAAATCTGCAAAACGCACATTTTTAAAGTTACCTTTATAGTTAGAAATAGAGTTGCACATTTTCAGTTCCACATGACTGATTTCCGCATCAACGCCAAGTTTTCAGGACAACGTTTCGGATTTGCTTGATTTCATGCATTTTACTAATAACCTCTATGGTTGTCACATACTTGGTGAAGAGACCAAGATCTGTGTTGTTTTTCTTGGAAGTGCCAATGACCCTGACCTTTCCCGCTGAGTCACTGAATAAAGTAGCTATTGACTGTTCGAATCTTGCCGGTGTTTGGAGAAAAAAAACAATGTAAATTTTCCATGCTGGAATAGATAAATAACTTGGTTGAGCAAAAAAACAGCAAGTCAAAATATGTAAACCTGCAGAAGGAAAAAGACACCAGAGGGTGACGATCCTTCCCACATTGCAGGCTGTTGACTTCCTAAAGAATACAGAATAAATGTCTAGAATGAGCACAGAGCTACATGTTTACTGAGAAGGGCTACATGGACAGAGGCCCGACTAACACCTTTGGTTTGATGGTGAGGGAGGCACGATGGTGAGGGAGGGAGGCATGGTGGTGAGGGAGGGAGGCACGGTGGTGAGGGAGGCACGGAGGCACGGTGGTGAGGGAGGGGGCCACGGTGGTGAGGGAGGGGGCCACGGTGGTGACGGAGGGGGCCACGGTGGTGACGGAGGGGGCCACGGTGGTGACGGAGGGGGCCACGGTGGTGACGGAGGGGGCCACGGTGGTGACGGAGGGGGCCACGGTGGTGACGGAGGGGGGCACGGTGGTGACGGAGGGGGGCACGGTGGTGACGGAGGGGGGCACGGTGGTGACGGAGGGGGCACGGTGGTGACGGAGGGGGCACGGTGGTGACGGAGGCATTTGTTTCACAAATAAAATGCTGGTTGGCTTCAATCTTATCGTTTTGTCTATCAACATGTATTGCACCCAGTGACAGATGTTGCCTGGGCCTGCATGAATTTCAGGTTACCAAATACCAATGCACTGATGATGTTGTTCAAGGAAGCTTTAGGATTTTGCAATAAGTACAAATAGTAAAACAAAATAAACATTGTTTCATGTGTATATTTACCCTGAAACACATTAGGCAGCAAGACATGCTCTTTCTGGTAAACAGGTGTTTGGATTGTCAACAACGTCTTTACCGTGTGGTTTGAAGTAACAAAAACATTGTTGAGGAATTCCCTAGTAAACAGACCTACACCAGGAATAGACATACAACTTAGGAAATGTGTTGATATGGATGGTACTGTAGAGATCTGGGTTTTATTCACGGAAAATCGCAAATACTTATGTTTAACAACACGAAAACAACCAGACGACAGGGCAGAAACAGTAGGCTTTACTTCTTCAAGAATGCTAAAGCTACAACAGTCATCTGTTAAAGCCTGGTTTCCTCCTGAGCATCAAGACTGCAGGCACATGATGTTTCGTTATGTGGAAAGCACACATGACCCATTCAGAACTCTGAGACCTGAGCTTCATCGCCCTGCACTCGCAAATGCTTTCTCTTCATTTCTGCACTGTTCTAATGGGCTGTAATTATCTGCCTGTTTGTGGTGTTAGCCAGAAATTCCTAACTGGTAAATCACAAGCTACCAATAGTGTTTCAGCATAAACAAATTCAAGTATTACAAGCCAAGCCCCCAGCTGATATTTTGTGTTGCCTGGCACACCAAAACAACCTAGGCTTTTTTTATTTTTTATATATATATATACAAAAATCAAAATAATACATAACTACCAGACACTTTGTGGTCTGTTTTACACTTCATCACTAGCCAGTTGCTAGCAATAGTCACTTGAGCGACAGAACCTTCACTCAACTGGCACATTCCTTGTGCAATTATAAGGGATGCAGTAATTTAAATCCTCTCATCCAATTTTGTTATTTCTTCATTAATAATTTTTTGACCGAACAAGGTTTGGACCATACAATGTCAGAAGCAATTCCCTTCAAATGTTATTATCAAGCTTTTGTCAGACTTTAGCCAGGGGGAAATATTATGTATTTCCATAACATTTAAAAATATATTTTTTCCCCAAAACAATTGACTGAGCAGTGACACCACAAGTGCTAGTCATCCAAAAGCCTGAAGAAATAAAACTACAGTCTAGATTGTTCATCTTAGAAATGAAGGGGCCAAATAATGCACTGGCTTTAGTGGCCATGTCTTACTTATTGCTATGACCCAACACTCCATGCGTACGCTGCTCACTAACCTCAGTGGGCATAGAAGGGTTCACTGCTAACAACAACTAGTGGAACACATTTCATATGAACACAGATCACCCGGCATCTTACAGTCCTGGGGCAGTCAATGGCATTTTACATTTCGATTCAAGAACAATTCAAGATGTGCAAGAACTAGACATGCATACTAAGAAAGAAACAAAAGGCATTAGTTAACAGAGTTGTCCTTCATTGAATTGTTTCTACATTGAAATAATGTTAACATGCCTATCTGTGTGGACTACCACTTTATTAGCAATTATGCTAATTTAATTGACTCCTAGAAGATGAAGAGCTTGATCGACTGTAATGTTATTTACAAAAAAGCACATTTAATTTCTATTTCTATTACAAATGTGTGCTTTTCAGAGTAAAATAAAAAGATGAAAATCATGAATGAGTTTTTTTAGGCCTACCTACAAATCTTCACTGCAATTGTCTAAGAAGTCTATTTGAATATTATATTAATGACTATTAACTATGGTAACCAAATCTACAGTTCCACAAAAGAAAGAACAATTTTCAGAATAAAACACTGCAGTGCCGGTTATAGCATGCTATTTTGAACCTTCGCATAAAAGCAAACTCTTTGGCCGTGTAACTCCAGACCTCTCCTCTTGTCAAGGAAACCTAATCAACACACACACACACCCGAGCTGTGGATTAAATTATTCAAAGAGTAGTGTTCCATTGACTTTGAGATGAGCATGTTAGTTTGAATAGCCAAAACACCACCATATGCACATCATTCTCATTTCCCAGGATGCAACACACATATCTGCATGCAAGCCGGGCAGGCATCTCAGCTTGGATGTCAGCCCACCACCTCAAGCTTAACCTTAATAAGACAGAGCTGCTCTTCCTCCTGGGGAAGGCCTGTCTGCTCCAAGATTTGTTAATGACGGTTGACAACTCCACGGTTGTCCCCGCACACAGTGCAAATAACCTTGGCTTGACACTCGACAAGAACCTGCGATTCTCTGCAAACTACAAAGCAGTGACTCGCTCTTGTAGATTCATGCTGTATAACATACGCAAAATACGACCCTACCTTACACAGGAAGCCACTCAGGTTCTGATCCACTCACTTGTCATCTCCTGTCTAGACTCTGGGCTACCCACTTGTGCCATTAAATCCCTGCAACTGATCCAGAACGCTGCAGCGGATCTCGTGTTAAACCTTCCCAAATTCACCCATGTCACCCCTCGTATATGCAAGCTTGATTAGCTTCCGGTAGAAGCTTGCATCTGCTACAAAAACATGGTGTTTGCCTATGGTGCAGCAAAAGGAACTGCACCTCCCTACCTGTAAGCTATATTTAAACCCTACAATACCTTTGATGCTGCTAAGATGTTTTCCATATATTTTATCATGAATGGTCAAAAACGTCTTGCTTTTCAACTTTATTTTCTAAACATTGTCCACATCCTGCCCCTCAGTTCACCATTCTCTAAAAACGTTATGTGAAATCGCCTCACAGACTCATAATAAAAGCTACTACAGACTAATGAATGACATTTATTCCATGCAAAGAATATAACATTGTGTTGCATTGGATGTTGATGAGGGTGCAGAAAATATTGTTTTGCTGGATATAGGACACAGTGCCCTACAATTTCAAATTATATTTTTCGACTTAACGCACACAGTGTGTACAATACATACACTGCGACACAGAATTGTATTTTAGATATGTTCTCTACAATAACTTAATCTCTGACTATTTTTCAATGTGCTCCACCTTACAATATTCTTTACCTTACCTAAAATATAATTTACATTTTATTTTTCCTACTTAGTTATAAAAAATGTGCCACTTACTGACACATGTATGAGAATGTGCACAGACAATTACTGACACACACGAGTGCGTGCACAATTACGTTTCATCAGAAACCTCGGTCAGTAGGGAAACCTCGGTCAGTAGGGAAACCTCGGTCAGTAGGGAAACCTCGGTCAGTAGGGAAACCTCGGTCAGTAGGGAAACCTCGGTCAGTAGGGAAACCTCGGTCAGTAGGGAGACCACGGTCAGTAGGGAAACCACGGTCAGTAGGGAAACCACTGTCAGTGTAAACATAACCAAACGACAGAAATACCATTAAATTTGGAGCAACGACTCTGCCTTTTTTTTGCGACACCCCAGCTGATTGTGGAGCAGTGAATACAGTCCACAAACAGCATCCGAATACACAGTGGAGCGGAGTCAGCTAAGACGTGTTGCATTTTCAGAACAATAATGTTTAAAAATAGGCTGTTGGTTTAAAATTATGGAGCAGTCAAGTCGGAGAAACTGCTAATGACAACTGTGACAGTTCTCCCAATGACATATTTTCTCATAGGAATAGCTTAAAACACTCAAAACACTCAATAGTAATAGCTTACTACAGTCAAAAGTAATAGCTTACTACACTCAAAACACTCAATAGTAATAGATTACTACACTCAAAACACTCAATAGCAATAGCTTACTACACTCAAAACACTACTGCGATCAAGGGTTTACACAAGACGACATCACAGCCTAAGAACTAGGGCAGTTACAAAAACACACACGCACCCAAAAAAAGAGGACAGGTGTGTGGCAAAGGATTCCACGGTGGGGAGAATGAAAGCACCCTACAAAAAAAAAAAGCTGATGTAGCACAGTCTGAGCGACATAGCTGAAATCAGCCAGTCTGACTTCTTTGGAATTACATCCGGCATGTTTAACGGAGGATCCTGCCAGCTGCTCACCATCTAGGCCTAGAACATGCTACACTGTACAACATCCTAAGGCCATTTCCTGCAGCTGTGCAGCACGCCAAGTGTATCTTCTGTGTTCAGCCTTCTCGACACGTAGTTGAAGAAAAAGATTAAACCGCGCGCTAACCTGCGAGCTTGAGATCAGACATCTACCAGATGCGCGACAATAATAACAGCCTCTGAGAAATCGGGCAACCCTCACAGCTTGCAGGCGTTGGGGTTAAAACTGCATCTCAGTGATGTGAATCTATCGTGCAACGTTTTTCTTTGTCTCACAAACCATCTTACTCACGGTGCTTGGGTTTTTCCTGGCTCCAAATTAGCAAAATATTTTGTGATATTTTATAAAAGTGCACACAGCCTATAGTTTCATCTGGGTTGTTTTAATAAGCCGGAGACACATTGGCTCCACATTGTTACTAGCATACAGAGTATATCTTTCCCTCTTCATTATGTCTGGGCCCCCCCGAAAACATTTAGCCATTAAGCATCAACACTATGAGGAACACACAAGAAATTACGAAATCAAGCTTAATCATTATTCACAGTCAATATTATTGTTGCCCATATTTGTTATACTATGCTGTTGTTAATTTGAGTTGCATTAAAAAGGCATCAAAGCTGTACATATTACAGCCTCGTCGCGTTATTTTACTCCATCTTTGCCTTGACACCACATCATCTCATCCCCTCGATGGCCTTCAGCTGTCCGACCGTCACAATCACTGCAGTATTTCACTGGTATTTAACGTATGAGCGCAAAAATATTTTTTATTATTCTGACACAAAGAGGCAATGACTGAGTTTTACATGCAGGAAAATCCCTGGTTAATAGCTGACCAACGGATCTTACGTGAACGTCTCTTTTGTTATTCCCCAGAAAGCCGTAGACACGGCAGGGAATACAGACCACAACACAGACCACAGTACAGTTGATTAGTTAATATCCCTCTTAGAAAACCAGTCATAACTTAGTTGTCTTAGTAGTAACCTTCCGTTTGCACATCCAGTTCCTCTTCAACCGTCAAATACAGGAATGTGTGGTTATCATAACCTTCTACCCTCCCACTGAAACATGACATAACCAGCGGTGTACAGCGCGTCCGACACCCACGAGGCGTGAGGTGGAAACGTCAGCAGGTGGGCATCCGCCGGTGCGTTTACATGCTGACGCATGGGCGTTCCACAGAAACACTGGCAGGTCTGCATTGAAAGGTTCATCACCATGACTTGGAAGCCCATACTTAGGAGAGGTCCACACATTGAATCAGTGCCGTCCAGAGAGCTACCAAGCCAATCCGTTGAAAAACCCTCTTAGGAGCAGTTCTGGGAATGTTCCTCTAACACTGTATGTGAAACACATGGCTGGCTTAAAATGACAACGGTGGTTCCTAATACCATGATCAAGACAGATCTGCAGAGATTATACTAAAGGGCTGTGTGGCGCATCCACACTTCTACATGCTAACAGAGACAGAGTGAGAGTCAGAATGCCTTTTCCGGTCTATAAATATGCGTTTACACGCAACATTTTAGCCTTTGCCTGACTGACCTTTCTGGCTCCATGCAGCCTAGCCATGAGAGGGAACTGGCCTTGTAAGCACCTCACAGACAGGGACCATTTCTGAGAAGAGCTGCACCGAGCCGGTCACGGCTGTGTGTTATGTAAAACAAGTTCAACATTCCACATCCTTGCAACAAGGAAAACAGAAGCTCAAAACAAAGAGGAGAAGACAGAGGGGATATACTTCATAAGCTCCCCACTTTCCCAACCAGAAACACGTAAGAAATGTAAGGCATTCTCCATCACATAAACATGTTCCTTCCACCGATTACGTAATCAACGCTGATTTGGATGCAAGAAGGTTTGCCTGCAGTCAGGCTCCTAATTTGGTTCCAAATAACTACATCGAGTGTTTCTTGGAAAGCTAAAAGCATGAACGACGCCCTGCTTGGTAGAGTGGCAGATGGAACATACCTGTAGTAGCGCGACTGTAGGTACGTGGAGCACACGGCCTTGGACACGTGGCTGGCCGACCCAAAGTCGATCACCTTCACTCTGTACGGCTGCCTGACCGGGTCCACCAGCATGATGTTCTCCGGCTTCAGGTCGGCGTGGATCAGACCCATGGTCTTCAGCTTCCTCAGGGCCGTGGCCACCTGCTGCAAGACCGGCCGGATCACCTTCAGCGGCAGCGGGCTGAACTTGTTCTGCTTCAGGAAGTCGTAGAGGTTCTGCTCCAGCATCTCGAACACCAGGCAGGTGTGGCTGCGGTGCTGGAAGCACTCGAAGGCCCGCACCAGGTTGTGTTCGTCCGCGTTCTCCCCGCTCAGACGGGCCAGGATGCCCACCTCGATCTGGCCTTGCCGTGCGTACGACGGGTGGTTCTTCAGGATCTTGACGGCAACAACCTCCCCGGTGCCTTGCTTCCAGCACTTCACCACCTGCCCAAAGGTGCCGCGGCCCAGGAACTCCAACACCTCGTAGGTGTTCTTCGCGGAGCACAAGACCTCATGCTGCACCAACTGGTAGTCCCCGTCTCCGGTCGCATTGCGCGCTCCAGTCCCACCCCCGTTCTGTTTAGGGGGCACACCCCCTACCGTGTTGGTGTTCCCTACGTTGGTTTGCAACATGGCAGGTATCATGGAATTGTCCTCTACTATCTGCATGGCTTTTCCACTGTACGGTGGGCGTTCACCCTTACGTTTCAGCCCACATCGCCAGGGGCCGTCTGACACATTCAAGGCTATACAGCTCCCTTCTGCCTCCACACCTTCTTCACTGCTGCTCTTCTGGCCGCAGTCGACTCTGGCCGGTCTGACTGCACTTAAAGCTCCGCACCCGCCCCCAGAAACTCCTGGCCCCCCCGGCCCCTTGCCCTGGGTCTGAGGTGTCGGAAGCAGCTCCCTGTGTACTTCTTTCAGGGATGCAGCTGCCTGCAAAGGTACGTCCAGCCCACGCGTGGGTTTAGAAGATGTGGACTCTTTTGGCTTTGAAGGGAGGATACTGATAGGCTGGCCAATGCCAAGATTTACTCCAATTATATAGGACTGCAAGGTCCTCCCATAAAACACACAGCTGGGTTTCTTCACACTGCAAAAGGCACTCGTTTGGGTTTGATAAACATGTGGTGAGTAGACCAAAACTTGTGAGGCCATACCTGTCAGAGAGAAAAATGACAGAGAACGATTAGTTAACTTAAACAATAACTACCATATCTCCGGCCATTTCAGACAACGATCCAAAACATATCATTAGTATCATGCAATTGAACTATACAGACACGTATTATGAGGGTAACTGTCAAAATATTCCCCCAAAACATTTTAAAGAGGATGCACATTCTGTTAAACCTAGGTCAGATGTCCAATACATGTTCAAGGCACATTTAAAATAAAATGTAAAACAATATGTACCAATCTCTCAACAGTATATGTGTGCAAGCTTCATTGTGGGTCGGTCGTACTCAGGCAGGAAAAGCGGAGCAAGCAAAAAAGTTAACTATTGTAGATAAGGGGATCGTCAACCAATAAACTGTGCCACTAAAGAGCACAAGCCAACACAGACAGGCACTCTGCCTGCCTTTCAGCTGCAGTAAACCAGTCATCTGAAAACACGTTTCATCTTGTCTAAATACTCGGTTGGAGAACCATCACGACAGATAACCCAAGTTGTAGATTGCATCAAGGGAGTAGTTGCTTTAAAGAGAGGCCTTCAATGAAAATAGTTTACTTTCATAAAGGATTTAAATATTTTGCTATAAAAGTGAAGAAAAAAAAACATTAAGGATTTTCACTTTAATAGGTAAAATATTTTTGTGCCCTAACATTTGCACCTTCTAGATTACAAGTCTGCCTAATGCTACCTCTTGACTGAAACATTTTGACGTTTTAAAAGAACAATTACCCTCATGATCCAACTAATGTGGATCTGAAATCCAACTAAGATATCAGAACCCCCCCCCGAAAAAATCAACACAACTGAAATAAAGTGCTTCTTTTTTCCCCACTGAAAATGTACCATGACAATATAACAAACTGTACACACAGAAAGAAAGACATCACAATTCAATATCCATTCAATATCCATTGTGTCTAGTTTACATATTTCATGAATTATGTTAGGTCTCCGAACTAATTTTTTGTTTTTCAATAAGGAAAAATGCTTCCAACTGTGAGTTAACAAAAGCATTTCTTTTAAACTCAAGCCTGTGTTTGCTCAACATTGCCACTCTTACAACTAGTCACCAAAAATCCAGAAACCGTTACTTTGTTTGAAATGATAGGACTACCCATTCCTCTGTTCCTGATACATTAAACATATAAGCTTATAAGGTCACTATGTCAATTATTGAATATGCACAGGTTAAACTACACAGGTTAAAATACACAGGAACTATTATTTTTTTCTTGACTCACAAATAATGCCAAGGACAGGTAGGTCAGTAACAATAACAAATCAGTGAGAATCTCTTTAAGAATTGGACAAAGCAACTTTGTCTATGGTTTGATTGTTGGTGCCAGACATGGTGCTTCCAGCATCTCAGAAACAGCTCACCTCCTGGGATTTTAACACACTAAAGGTCAACTGAGTTTGAAGAGAGTGGAACGTTAAACAAAACACACCCAGTGAACAGGTTGTTTTGTGGCTAAAAACGCCTTGTTAATGAGGTCAGAACATGGCCAGACTTTTTAAAACTGACATACAGGCCACAAAATACAAGAATTACCAATCTGAGACATGCAGAAATACTAAAATAACCACTCTTTAAAACAGTGGTGAGAAACAGAAGGATGCATCAGACCCTGAAGCTAAAGGGGCAAGAAAGGAGGTCTCCGCAATACTAGAAAGGTATACCTAATAAAGTTGTCAATAACTATATGACATACAGAACCTCGAAACGGGACAGAACATCCATGTGTTGCTTAATCACGTTTTACGGCTTTATATCAGGCTTAGTTGCATTGTCTTCATTGGGGGGAAGAGTGCTTCCGTAATCCCCTCATGTGCTTGAAGTTTGCTGAAAACCGCACTTTGCATAAACGATGGATTTATAATTTTTTTACGCATGATTCTCACGTGTACACTATTTGTTGTGTTTATCAATGCTGGGAGTCAGCTCCTATAACTAGCTAGACAGTACAGCTACATAGCAGTTCTAGTAGTAGTATGATGTTAAGCCACAGAGGTAAAATAACCAATAATTAGTTTAATGAAAATTATAATTATAAAGGAGATATAACCGCTGCTGTAGCTACTACTAGTAAGTGTTGTGGGAACTGGCTATGCAGCAAAGGTTTGTATATTTGATGAAGTAGCTTAATAATACCATATGCAATGTCTTCCTATTTATTAGTAGGATTTCCAACCAATTATACAAAAGTGGCTTTTTCGTCCATTTTGCTATAAGAGACGAAAGGCGTTACAGACACGCCTTTTCTTATTAGCCGTGGTCCACAATGGTCCAGCAGAATCCTCTAGAAAAAACCGCACGCGACAGTATCTTTAAGCGCCTCCTACACTTACTTTGCGCGGCTTGGGATCCCACACTACCAGAGCATAGTTACGTGACTCAATGGACAACGAATTAGTAGTTATTCGTTGGGAACACAATTAACAAGTGTGAAGACTTCATTTGGTATTATATAGCTAAGTCGTACTTAAATACATAAATAGCAATAAGCGAATCCAGCGGAAAGCAGATGGACAACTACCGTAACGGTACATTCACACTGTTTGCGATAGTTACATGTATTTCAAAGTAAAAGTGGCTGATGGGATCCGTCAGATTTCTCACTTTACGCAAACCACCCGCGCCTATCGCAGGGGATTGACCTATCACGGGATGTTGCCTAGGTAGTTGTGAAATGCGCTCCGTACAATTAAAACAAACAAATGACTTTAGTTCCAAAATTAAAGTTATTTATATTGTCTGATTTTGCTGTCTTTTTTAAATGGATTTAAATATGATCTAAAGTTTAAAAGTAGATTTACCGATCATTAAGGATCCTGTACGGTTGCTATTGTGTAGTGTGTACTAATTTTATGCCAATACAACAACACAGTAATCCATCAACGAAATGGTCAGATGAACTTTTCCGCATGGAAGGTCAGATACGTTATCTTAAACTTGTAGGGAGGAGCTGTTTTTCTGAACCACAGTCTGCACCCCATTAACAAGCTAGAAATACAATAACATTGGCCAACTACAGTAGCTAGTTACCAAAGTCGGTAAACAACTAATTAACGTTAAAACCACTGTGTAGGAAAGCAATATGGAAAAGGCAATCACCAAAAATCACGTAAAGAAGTTTTAAAACCAAAGATCTGAAATGGCAAACTATGTCAACAATAAAACCTTTCTAGAGAAAGTTAAGATACTTATCTACGTTAGCAAAACTACCACGTACACAGCTACCTAGTTAGTCAGAGTTCCTTGTTGACTAACGTTAACTCCGCTAGAGTATTGTACCTAACTGTAAATTAAAATCGAACTACTGTAACGTTAAGTGTGAAGCAATAAGTTAGCTAGCTAGTTACCACAGTAACTACAGTAGTTCATTAATGTATGTAGTTAGTTGCGAAATTCATTAATTCGAACGAATATCTTAATAACAAGTACTGTGCACATACCTTTAGAACGTTAACAGTAGTAAATGACAGAATCCATAGCTTCTCTGAACATGCTATTGAGTTAACAAGTACCCACACCATGCTCAGTCTGTCTGCAATGCTGCCATCTTGTTCTCCTGGACAACGAGGCTTTCGATAAACCCACCATCTCCCACATTTTAAACTCCAAATAACTCACGTATCTAGGTATTACAGCATTACACGATACCAGCCACCGTCCACAGTGTACTCAACAACTGCCAGATGCGAAATAAGTCGGTGCCTCTTTTCGTTTCAAGGGCTACGAAGCCCATTTGCAGGAACTAGTCGTCCCAGGGACTGTATCGTTCTAGCACGTTGCTAGCTACATTGCTAGCAAGCAACAGTCTGCGTGTTGCGTGTGGAATGTTTGAGAATTGAGTCATGTAACAAGACCAAAGAAATCAACAATCGACTCACTATGAACTAACTTTTTAAGCATATAAAAGACACGTATAAACTAAATAAGAATATAACTTCAGTATTAAAAACAAGATGGGCAAATATGGACCAACTATATCATTATGAAAAAAGCACAAATGTTGAAATCACACAGGAGTTGCTCTTGGCCTTTTTCCGATGGTCAAATTATTAACTGGTCTTGGGTGGTCCACAAAAACATCCAACTATACGCTTTCACTTTTCTTAAGTGTGTAGCCAGGCATTACATTCATATTTTAAACAAAGATCATAAACCGTATAAATATTCCTGTTCTACTATACATGGCAAGCTGTTTTAAATGCATTCCATATAACCTACTAGTCATTATTTAAAGTTACTACTTCTACGTTTTTTGTAACTATTTCCATTTTACTAGTAAAAGTGTATTACATATCAGTTTAATCGTTAGTAACTACATCAGTTCCACTAGTATTATATTCTATACATTCCGCTACAGGTTGTTCAGTTTGAATGTAGGAGAACAAAGATGGCATTTTGGATTCAGCACCATATAATATTTGCACTCAAACGAGGTTTTACTACTTCTAGCAAGTGAATGCAGCCTACGACGCAGTTATGCTGCTAACTTCCGGTTATGTTGAGAATAAATAATGCTGTTTTTTTTTAAGTACGGAATCGCAAACCTTCTACAGGCAACATTTAATTCCATTGTAGATCGTCTCCAATGGCAAGATTATGATGTGCAAACTGCTACTCTACCTACATGCATCAAGAAAGTGCTGGGGGTGTAGCTATTTGAAGAGACAGTAGAGAGACAGTAGATCTAACAGTAGTCAGAAGAGTCTGCTTGAGATCTGAGAAATTGTTTTGTTTGAACTCTTTCTATCAATGACAACAGTTTTTTTTAATATTCTGGGTGAAGACATTTTCGTGGCTTTAGAAAGTTTGAACCCCAACCCTTTAAATTGTGTTATGCCTGTGCCAAGATCAGATTGTCATACATTTAAATTGGGATCTTACCTGCTCCCCAAAGAACTTGACTGAGCTTTGTGAAAAGGAATGATCAAATAATGCCAAATCTTCATGTGCAAAATTCGAGAACTATCCCTACACACTGTTATTACTGCCAAAGTGGCTTTCACCAAGCAGTAACTCAAACATGCACTTATTCCAGCTGCTAAGGTTTGGTTTTAGGTTACCTTCTGAGAAAGGGTTAGGGTAAGTTTTAAAATTAGGATAAGGGTTAAGGATGAATAAACAGTTGAAATATGACTTATGGTTTAAATGGATGAAACACTTAGGTACTGACATAACTTTAAGGCACTAAAGTCTAAGGAGTTGCCTGCAAGCTTTACAACACTATCAGCCGAGGGGATTAAATGCTATCTACAGTACATGCTGTGCCGCTAATATTAGAGACTGAAGCATTGACAGCCCAATCCAACAGGCAGCTGGGAATACACAATGACTGGATTCATCTGACGTGCTAACAGGTGAAAAGCAGCAAGGGAAAGAACTCCCGCAGTTGAAAATAGTTTACTTCAAATGAGGTGTCCCAAATAGCCCTGCCAAGCTCTAAGCATGAGCATGGTGTTAGATACATATATAGGCCAGTTTCTGTATTTACAAACAGTGCTTCAAGATGTCCGACAGGCACATCGTGCTGATAGTAATGGTGCATCTGATTGTAGTCAAGCGAGACAGTTCAAGGTATTGTTTTTAGAAATATTACCATTAATTATGAGAAGGTTACGCTTACAGTAGGTCACTTGATGGGCTTGATATACCCATATGCACGGATATGCACACTTGTCTAATTTTTGTGTTTGGATGCCACAGTGCAGCTGGTTAGTATTATTTCAATAGAATAAGAGCCTTTCAAAGAGTATTGAAAATATATTACTTCATGGTCATTATTCAAAATATGTTTGTATTGGTTTCTGTTTTCTTTTGCTTCCATTTAAAATGCATGCTTTGGCCTTGCTCAGTATGACTCTAGAGTCCAAAATGGAGAAAGGCAGTAGTTAAATGCAAATTAAATTTTTTTCATCAAGATGTTCTTTGACCCTATATTACCCTATATAATAAAGTTATTTAAATTCACTAAAGGTGTAACTGTATAAGATTTTAGAACATGGTGTTTGCATATCAATTTTTCTGGTTTCAATAAAAAAACTAAACATGACAATGTAATCAAGACTTTTACCATGAAAGTGCAAAATACTTTTTATTGTAACAAACAATAATGATAAAAAAAAAGTTGACATCTGTTGGAAGCATAAGTACTCACCCCTCCGAGTCAACACTTGGTTGAACCACCTTTCGCTGCAATCATTTTGGTGTATGTCTCTACTGGCTTTGAACCTCTAGAGATGGAAATGTCTGTAAATTTTTCCTGTCAAAAAAGCTGAGGCTTAGTCAGATTGGATGGTCTGGGCTTTGACTGAGACATTTTAGGACATTGAAGTGGTTTGATCTAAACCATCCCATTGTAGCTCTGGTTGTACGTTTAGGGTCATTGTCCAGAGTTGTTGACTCTGAAGTTGCAAGTGGTCTTATATGGTGCATGTGCTTAATAGGGAAGTGTACCTTAAGTTTTTGCGAAATGGTGTAAATGCCAACCAAACTTGTTTAAAATGACATGTAAGGGCTTAAAACATTGCTTTTTTTATAGGTAATAACAGCATCACACTAAATATGTTATGATTGTGTGATAATGACAAACACTTGGTAACAATACATCCAAGGTGGGACAGTTTTGCTTGAAATGGGAACTTGATGGACATGCAGAAAATGGGGAGAAATTAGAAGAATAAGTAAGTTAATCAGTAACATGAGGCAGTGCTTGTAAAAACATGGTGTACTCTATTATTATTGTAAAAAAATTAACACAATCTACAGCTGGCTCAATCACAATCCCTGTCATTGATGTGTTCAGTAAAACTAGAAAAGTCTCCTCTCTCAATATCTTTATTCAGCAAACTGAAATATTCTTCCATAAACACTTATCAAAACGTGATCTCACCTTGCATAAATGAGCTTACCTTGTCTTGAACATATCACCACCAATCACAATCCTTATCAAAACAAGGTTCAGGTGTGTGGGAGGTTTTGGAAGAGGTGATTCAGTGCTCCATCATGATAAGATGGTTCTTATCATGTCTTCTGGACTAATCATTGGTGTGTAAAGATGTTACTTTTTTGGCACAAGGCCTTTACCGACAGACGATCATGTGACCAGAATGGTTCCTTAGGTACCACACTTTGATACATCATAGATCTTGTTGTATATGACTGCAAACAAATTAAATGAATACACAATTATTTGGTTCCCAAATCAGATGCTATCGCAGAACTTTCCTTAAAAGCAAACATTACACCCTTTTGACCTGTGGTCTACGTACTAACCCATAAACCGATGTGAGGCACCCATCATCAAATAAGCAACAAGTGAATGCAAAGGAGTTTGTTTAAACATTTTGATATTAATTAACACTGGAATGGTACAATAATGGCATTATTATTACAGTACCTACAGCCATACAATGGTTAAGCAGGGAAAGCCTACAGTGATCACGTTTTATTGAGCAGTTCAGTGTTTAAGCCTAAGTGTCAGAACATTCTCTCTGTTGCACAACCACCTGTAAGATCTTATGGTAGAAAGGGGAATAAACCAGCTTGTTGAAGTTGACCAGTCGACTAAACTTTGTGGCAATCTCTTCCAGCTCTTTGTGGACTGGAGCTAGGCCCCCTGGCAGGTTTGAAGCACTCCTGTGATTCGACTCCAGAAATGAAAGCAGGTATGTCATGATGCGGGAGTCTGTCAAGAGAAATATTCATGCTTGAGGGTTAAAGTGACAGAGTTGTGTATCTCAGCAATAGGAACAGTACTTGCTAAAGGTGTGACTGAACAGTGATGGAAACAGACCAACAATACATTGGTATAGGTTGGGTTACCTATTAGCTTGTGGATGACATTGTCTGGGAGACTGATTGCCGAGATCTGGCCCTTCAGAATGCTCCACCGGTTGATGGAGACTGGGGAGAAGCCATGTTCAGCCAGACATCCAGTTAGCTCCACACACATCCTCTCCCCAATGGTAGCAAGGGCTTCATCTGTACTGAAAGATCTTCAGACAAAGTGGTTTGGTGAGTTTATATATACACACACACACACGTGTGTGTGTGTGTGTGTGTGTGTGTATATATATATATATATATATACACATTTGAGTCTACAAAATAAGTAAGGCCTCTGGGGTCTTTTTTATGTAGTAAAAAAACAAAAGAAAAAAGAAAGAAAGACAATTACATCATTAAAGATACAGGTTTCAACGTCGTACTCACGGTGTGTGCATCTCTGCAAGCAGAACTGCAACGATCCTCTTGAGCCTACTCATGAGGCCCGGCAAGCCCGAGATGGCCTCCCCCGTAGTGTTGTACACTATGAGTAGCACAGTCGCCACCAGAACCAGCTGCTCCAGGTCCTGCTGCATCTCCTGGAAACGCAACTGGTCCATAAGGAGAGTCTAGGACAAAAAAAAACAAGTGAGTGACAATGTCTTCTCAAAGGCGTTCCGGAACCACTGGTAGGCTGCAGGCGTATGACTGGCCTACCTCAGGGAACGGATCGGAGGCGTGGTTCCACTTCAGCAGACGCAGGTAAGCATGGTTGTGCACCGCAAGAGGAGTGGGGGAACCTCCGGCCCCACCCGTCCGGCCTTCAGGGACCAAAGACTTTGCCGATTCTTGAAGCCACTTCTCAGTGAAGTCCAAGGCATCTGCACAACGTTGGCACGTTAAACCGAAGGTTTACATTGATATGTGCATCGTAAATGGTAAACACAAAACTGTTTTTAACAAAGATCCCCTGAGAACGTAAATAATGTCCTCCTTACTAGGCTGTTTTTCAACAAACTCCTGGAATTTTGTCCGTTCGTACTCAACGGATTGCTGCAAGAGTTGGGGCCGGAGGCTGTTGACTGCAAAATTGGCCATATCCAGCTTCATTTGATCCATCACTGGAAATATCGCTCTATGAGACAGCATGAACGTATCAACATATTGAAAGGAATGTAAGAATTTGTGGGCAAAAATCTTCTGAAAATAAGGACTTACATTAGAATAATGCAAAAAGGAAAAGACATCAACAGTAACCCGTTCATTTATCATTCAAAAGTTAACCCCATCGCCGCACTCAAAAGCATTCACCGCTAACTTACTTTAATAGAGGCACAAGATCTGTGATTTCTCGAAGCTTTCCGATTTCCTCATCCCGGCTTGGAGCACAGAGTGAACCCATCATACTAATGACAAACATAACAACCTTATCGATGTCCAGAGCTTCGTTTTCAGCCTGCTGTTGGATAAGAGTGAGGTCTAGAACCTCTTCGATTTGGGCCCTCAGCCGCCCATGTCCAGGCAGCAGAAAGGACAGCAGCGTCTACAGTGGTGGAGAGGGAATATTTAATGCAAAATTGCAGGCCCAAATGATAACACCCGGCCTAGAAAAAATATCTATTTATATGATCTGGTACGCTAATTTATCTCCAAATGTTATATGTTCACCTAACTGTTTTACCTCTTTAATCTCTGCCAGAAGTTTGATGGCATGATTATATGTCGGCGGGTTCTCTCTCAGTTGTGCCTCCAGAACATCCCAGAAGGCTTTATGCATAATCTCCTTGACTCTTTTTTCCAAACTGGAAATGCAGCAATAAGAAAAATGGCCAAACAAAATGCCTTGTGAAAATTGTGCGTGGCAAAATACATATAGTCACAGCCACTTCTATAAAACATACTATCCAGAAAGCTCACCTTCCTTCTGCTGGCTCAGAGGGCTTCAGCTGGAAGTCTGCGTTCAGTACGATTTCATGAGCCAATGCCATGTTGGTCACACCTTTTGCGGTCTCCATAAGCTCCTCTACTGACACAAATCTTGGTGGGCTGGCTGATACAGAAGTTACAGCCAATTAAGTTACATGACATCAACTAGTTCTGGCCTTCAAGCCTTTATATACAGTAAATAAATATATACAAATAAACCTTGAAGGTGCTACTCACACTGTGGGGTGTTCCCTCTGTGAGGACTAGGTGTGCCTCTCTGGACTCTCTTAGTTTGGGACCGTTCAGAGGAATCTGTCATTTCCTCCGTGCCTTTGTCATGCCCATCCCCAGTTTTGTCAGATTCATTGGGCATGTTGTTCCTCTCACTATCGGCCGTTGACTGAAAACTAAATCACGATAATATACAATTTTTTCAGATGCACAATGCCTGACCGCATGGATTCAAAAAATCGTATTAAAGAATATTAGGGGGATCACAATTCTATCGATGCAAACAATAAGTGTCCTGTGACCAGTTTTGTATTGCGGGATTAGGCAGGTGGCATTCAATTGGCTACCTCAGAATGCAAATTGTAAACAACATTCCAAATACTGACAGATTAATAGTTAAAGATCTTTGGCCAGATCTTTAATATGTGAACAGTCAGAGAGATTGAGCACTAGGTGGGCCTCCGACTTTGGCTAACAAAACAATAACACATGCGACACAACGATTAGTTACCTACATAGCCATAAATACACGTTCATTTTCGTTCACCTCGCTAGACTAGCGTTGCATTAAATACAATACGAATGAATTTGGTAAGGTACCTAATCAAAGTTTACTTCAGGCATGGTAAATATTTAGGAAAAACGTTGTTGATCTTCGTTGAAAATGAATGAATTCTTCCGGCATTGGGTGGGGCCAGAGTGACGTCAACCAACGACGCTCATATTACGTCAACGCTAAATTAATTCTGTGTCCGGACGAGCAAGGGAACGTCTAATAAGAAATAACACGTATCAAAATATAGAATGTTTAACTTAGAAACGGCAGTCGACTATTTTGGACGCTGAATATCGTTGCAAGCATAATGTAATCTTACTAAGGGGCATGAGCCTAATGCACGTTTGTACAACAGTTACATTAAAATGCCATTGTTTCTATTAACTGACCGACTTTATTTAACTTATCAGAAGCAAATGCATTTATACTGGTCCCAAACAAATAAAGTACAATGACAATGTTACATTGACTACACATTGACCATAGAAACAGAATCTCCAAAATACTGAACAAATATTTCTGGATGGCCTTGGTAAAATTGCCCAAGGAGGCGTTTCCTCTCTTTCACACAGAGCTTTGGATCTTCACTAATATTCCTCAGTAGATCCAATAGCGCTTCTTTTGTTGTTCTTTGAGAACAGTCTGTATACAGCTTTGTTGAAACTTGCTGACAGAAGGTGGAGCCTATTGACAAGAGAAATTAACTGTAACAAACCATACAAGTCAAAGACTACTGCATGTTATACTGTAAATACAATATACCTTTCACATCTGGTCGTTTCCCCTGCATAACGTCAGCAAGTTTTTCACTGACCCTCTTGTGCAAAGATCCTGGTATCTTGGATAATGATGTTTAAAGTATGCCATATATCAAATGCATCTTAAGAATTTCTCTGTTGTAATTATTTATATTCTGCATATACATCTTGATATAGCTTACAGACCCAAAACAAATCTAACTCAGTCATTGCCCCTAAAAACAACATTACCTTAAAAATGTCATGGTGATTATCCAGGATGAAGAGTACCAGAAGGTCAACCTTCTCTTTTGTTAGATATTTGATGTTGACGATTGCTCTGCAAAAACCTTTTTTCACAACCATCTTGTTCTCGATCTGAAACGTGACCAAGTCTTAATCAAAATACCAACAATTCAAAATGTAATATTTTGGTCAATCAAAAGTAGTGCAAACCTATTTTAAATCGGTTAAGTCAGTCAGAAAAACATTCTAATGCACATTAACCTGTGAGCCATTAAGGTTAACGGGCTTTGGGATTTAACAAAGCTACCTTATGTTTACCAGTGAGACGCTCTAACATCTGGAGGACCGGCCGCCCCTAACATCATGACAGTAACTCACCCCCACCCCGTCAGTAAGTCTCACCTCTCTGTCCAGCTGGATTTCTAGCGGGTCTGCAGCCATTGCCATGAAGCACAACAATGTGCGCAGCTCCTCCCTCTTATACGGGGGTAGCAGCTTTAAACACAACTGCAGCGCCTCCAGGGCACTGTCAAACTTTGCATTCACTGCAAATAAAAGCCAAAAGTTACTTTGCTTTCAATAAAAAAAAAGAAAACAGTTGAAAGATGCCAATATGAAGTCCTTTTCCGTGTCACCTAGGAGTTCAGTAATTCCGGTGTAGACGTCCAACATGTGGTTGCTAAGCAGGGGCAAACGGTCCGGTTGACTGTAATATTTCACCAGCGTTTCATAGAGTATCAGTTTGCACTGTTGATTGCCCTGTCCAACGCCAACCACATCTGGACACCTGGGCAGCTCACGGCTCAATTCCACCACCTGCTGGTCAGGCAGGAACTCCAGACAGTCCAATGCTGCTCTAAGCCAATCATCCTCTCTTCAAAAGAAAACAATCTTAACTTAGACAAATCACTGCTTATAATAATTCTATACATTTCCATGTAGTATGCCAATACCATGATCTGTAAAACTATGCGTGTAATCACAGGGTAAAAAAAAAAATTAGAATTGCATCATTGAAATGGAATTACCCGAATTCATACTCGAAAAGCATTAAATATTCAAAAGAAATTCTATTTTTTTAAGTAATCACACAACATACTGATCATCTTTGAAAGCATTGAGGATCTCACGGTCCAGGGAGTTGGTGTAAACCAAGTCTAGGTCTTTCTGTGCCACACGAGTTGGGGAGGCCTCTTTTCCTCCTAACAGACAATCCAGCAGAGGGAGCTCTACTAGCTGTAGCAGTCTCACAATGGTCTCTTCCTGCCACACTTCATCTATCACTACAAAAGAAAGTGTGAACTCATTGAATTTTAGTCCAAGATGATCTGAAGGATGTGGTAAGACATTTTAGTTTTGGGGGGTTTAAAAAGAAAAAGGTTAGTGCAAGGCTATTATAAAATGCATTCCTGTGATTTCACCAAGTCAAGCTTGAGAACACACAACTTACAAGTCTGTGGTAATGAAGAATCAATGTATGCTTTGCTTGGACTGCTCAGATTTCCCATCACAGTACACAACGGCTTGGCTCTCAAAGGGGTACCATGTGAATAGACTGGCCCCTCATGCCTGTAACGTTCACAGCCAATTGGTCATCCGATTAATACATTACACTGTCCCAAAAACATCAAGCAGAAGTGGATCCAAAACAATTAACCACCTGCCATTAGCACTGCAAAATGTGTGTTGAATACCAGGAGAAATGACTCCTTTTTCCAGCTCATCCACAGAGGGCATTTCTGCATTTAGGAACCTGTAGATGTAACCCTTGCTGTCCTGGAAGACATCTTGCATATTTTTAGCAAATATTCTTTCTCCCACTGTCTCAAACACCTTACAGTCCAAAAGTGCTTGACAGACACGCTTCACATTGTCTCGTGAGACATCAGGAGCATCAAAAAACCTGCTTTGGACTAGATGGGCCAAAACTACATCCACGGCATCTGACCCCAGAAAGCAGTCATTATGAAACTTCAGGAAAAGCCGCCTTCGCTTCACCTTCACTGAAACTTTGAGGTTGGCAATGACACTGCTCCAAATAACCGAGGCCTGGACTGGTTTGTTGACCATGCCATGACCTGCAATAAACAAATACGTGGTCAGCAAGTTCGAGCAGTGTTGGCAGAACTGAAAGCTTTCTAAAAACACTAATTCAGTAGTCAGTATAGACAATCAGGCTTATAGTGGAGGAATGCAATACGACGTCTGTTATTTTAACATCTAAATAAAGGCTTGCAAATAATACTGTGTAAGACATGACGACCGAATCCATGAGTTGATTAATATTACTTCACTGACTGTTTTACCTGGCGAACGCAGACACAGGTTTCCTGCCAAATTAAGCGCCGCCGCTATCTCCTTCACTGTCGCCATGCCGATTACGACGAGATGCCAATCTACATTCTGTAGGAAACATTGCCCTTTTATAACTACAATCCGCAGGTGAGAATGGGAAACGTAAATTAATTGCTAGGGACGCATTAAGAGTTAAGCCCGTGTAGCACATTCAGTTAGCTTTTAAAGTTCCACTTTTGTTGTAAATGTGTGACCTGTCACCATTTACTGTGGCCTATCTCCGGCTAGTGTCCTTGGTTAGATAAAAAAAACAAGTACATATTAATTTAAATCGCAGGAGCTTTTTTCAAAAATGAAAATGTAGTGAGTCTTATTAGACCAGTATGAAAAACATGTTTTACAACGCTGTATTAAATTTGACTCTTTTTGGTGGACTTTTGGTTGCAGGTTTGATCCGTTTTGTTAACAACTGCATAGCCAGAACGTGTTGCATTGACGAGGGTTAGATTCTTGCGATCGAAGAGGAAGGCTACTACCTAACCATGACTATGAGTAATGAAACCATTACAAATGTTGCGCACTAGATGGCAGCAAGTATGTTCTTGTACGGTGCAGATTACAAATGACCAACCAATCGCATGTTTGTGTTACCTCTGGTTTATCGAAGCTGATTAAGGTGCTATGGTCTAAACGTGTTGGTTTTTAAATTCTTAATAAATTCACTGTCCACCAATAGTTGTTAGGATTTTCTACTCACTTTAGTTGACAGCGGGCTTTCGGTAGTGTCGCAATGTATACCTAAGCAAATTCTCTCAAAAGTAATAGGAAGCAGTGAGTCACTCACTCCGAGATAGACTCTAGAACGCACCCACTCAATAGGCCCATCTGTTACGCCCTTGAACCGCTACAACCAGATATAGCTTACATACTTGGGAAACTGGGCTGTGTATAATGTCCCGTTTTACTAACTTACATCAACATTAATATATTTGGCTACCAGCTGGTATCGAGGGGGATTCCTATATGTTACGTTATGTAGCGTAAAATAAGTACGCTTACATAACGTAGCATAAGACAAAAATGAAACCTTGACCTCCCTTTATTAACAAACTTTCCAGCATGATCGAAATTCAAAATGCACAAATACACGTTTACATAGCCAGGCACACGACGTGGAAGAGAAAAACAAAATAAAACCCGCTATTCCGTCGAAGCTTATTAAGTGCACCCGCCTTTTCTCATGACGTGCGCGAGCCCGACGATGCTAACAGGTGAATTTACGGAAATAAATAGGTGCTATTAGCCTACAATTAGTTGGTTACTGTCTACTGTCTACTAAGTTTTAAGAAAAACAAACGTATTAGTTGATATCATGTAATCACCGCCAGCTAAAAAAATTGTTGTATATATTGTATTACTTAAAGTTTTCTTGCCCACTAAAGAACGCTAACGTTAGCTAGCTAGACTAGTAGTTGGTTAACGGTTTTGTTTTGCCTGGTGCACACGTCATAATTACTTGACCACTTAAAACACTACTGTACTGTATATTACTGTTTTTGCAAGTTATATGCAGTGAGTCAGGTCATAACCGTAGGAAAGATGGGTAAGTAAGAGAATAGTAAAACATTTAACTTGAAGATTCACAAATTGGCTGTCTGCTAATCATTTTAAGAATTGCATAATTCTGTCCAACAAAGTGCATTATCATTCTGGTAACCAGAGCGTTTGCCTAGACCGGGGCTGTTTTGCTGAGTGACAACATGAGTTTAACATGACAACACTCAAGAAATATCACAGTGGCGCACAGTTTACTTCTTGATCTAATTGACATTTGACAAACATTTTCAAAGGTATGAGTCTATCAAACCTCTCAATATCTCAAACTCCATGTGTACGATTTTGACTAGACTTGGGTGAATGATGAGCCTAATTTTGGAGATCTAGCATTCGCTCTTGCTTTTTTCTCATTCATCTTCTACTAATGTTTTAACCTTGGTTTCAGCACTCCTACTGATCCAACATTTCAGGGGTTTTGGTGAACCCCTCATGTGTTCCCAAACGTTTTTGGAATTCCCATTTTCTGTTGAAAAATGTCCATCACAATATACACTTTGATGTTATCATAGACCAACATTTACTTATTAACTACAGCCAATATGGTCAGGCATTATTGTTTCTCTGTACAGTTTTAAAATATTACTGAAAACTGTACAATTTCTAAAACACACCTTCATGATTTAGAGTAGCCTACAGTTGAATGGGCCGAGGTGTGCTAGTTTAAATTTCAGTTAAAATCTAAGACAATGAATTCATTTACAGAGCTTAAACAATTTTAGTGAAAATAATATAAAATATTGCTCGAAGTGAAGATGTTAGAATATTATACAACATTTTTCACAGCTGCCAAAGGGGCGAAAACTCTAGGGTGTACAGACACAAAAAGTAGAAAGTATAATTCTTTCAGAGTGGAGTAGGTTGTGTTGATCTGAGAACATTTTTATTTAGTCAACTTTTAGATTTCATTTAAAGCAGCTAAAAAGACGTGCGTTGTGTGTGTGTAGACTTCCACGAGCCACTCTAAGGCAGCCTAGACATCATGGAAGAAGACACTGTGATTAATTACCTATTATCCTCACCTCAGGGCTTTGATTATGGCAGTGTTTTTCCTCTGTGCATTATAGGACAATAGTAATAAAAGTCACAAAAGGTAATACAGACTTCATGTTGCTGATGGGAATTATACGTTTTATAGGTGGTGTCCTTTTAATTTAGCTTTTCATGGCTTATAGAATTGTTTAATATCTGCTCAAGTGAATCAGAGAAGAGGCAAATAAAGACATTGGTGCCCCCAGGTCACAATGTCATTTATGATAGTAGCAAATTCTAACGGGATCATTAAATCCCTGCACTTGATTGATAACGGCACAGGTTAAATGGAGAAAAGACCATCTTCTATTAAGGGATCATCTGCGGTGGAGACCTCCCACTTAAAAAGTCAGCTATGATGAGAAGAGAGGGAAAATCTACAGGTCAAATTAAATAATTTATGTCATTTTGCTGAATAACAGGCTATTTGTTTGTCCAATGTTATGGCTTTGACCCCTATGAGACTCTTTGGACAGATTATTCTCTCCATTATAGGTCAAAGATCTTATTGTCAATGCAGTAGAATTGCTACTACCAAATTCCTACACTGAATCTGACTGCAATGCTCCTAAATTGGTGACTCGAAGGGATGCATATTTATTTTTATGTTTTAGTAGGCCTTTATTTTTATGTTTTGGTAGGCTTTTAGTAGTACAATTTTTTAGGTCTTTTGGTAATATAGTATTGGGAAAACATGAAGGATGGGGCAGCCAAAGTTTAACCGCCTGATATCAACTAATCTTTATAGTTACACTGCCACATTGTAAAGATTTTCATACAAGTTACCACATGATTCCTAGAGAAAACACAATTGTAATGTGCCGCTCCATAGCCATCGGAAACAAGAGTTTAAAATGGAAGTTCTTCTGCCTGCTTAGCCAAGGCTTGCAATATGCTTTTTCTATAGCTAAATAAACTACACTCTTTGTAATGACCTTCTGTTACACCATATGGAAATGCCTGGATCCATACTTTAGTACTAGTGAAAATGTTTTGTAAAGTCCAGAAAAACAATGAATCAGACCACTTTGTTCTTTTTTTTTACTTCCTCAGGTTTTGTCACAGTTTTAGAGTCCCAACAAATCCTTCTGACCTAAACGTTTTGATGGATCTCAGTGGAAACTCTGGAACATTTGCCACCGACGTAAGTTAGGATTACTTTGGTAATACATCAATCATCGTGGAATGTATTTGATTGCTTATCTGCATAACGTTTAATTATATTTAGACCGGTGGACATGATGTTGATACAACTCAAGAAACCAACAGTGGCATCCTTTCATTAAAGGTTTTGCAATTTAAATCAAGTCTTCTTGAAGCAGTGGAAGAACTACATATTCACAGGGTACAGTGATTTACAAATACTTTTACCAAATTGTTTTTATTTTACAACAGCCAGATGATAAAAAAAGATATATTAGAGAATTAGGCCTCTAAAATGAAAATGAAAGTGTTGCTTTCCGGAATGTCTCCACATAATACCTTCTTCATTCCATTATTATCAGGAAGAGGGTCGACACAGCTCTATTTGACTGAGTCGTGTAGCATTGGGGAGTGCGGTTTTATACGTGGATTAACTTGAGAGGTTGCTCACAGATCTTTTTGGCCACCTGGACACAAGCCAGCTGTATTATCAGAATGGGGTCATGCAAGCAAAGACCTGATGAATTCCCATATTTGCTTGTAAAAAGGGGTACCCTGGAGCAAGCACTTTAAACCTGACACTGGACATGTTTAATGGATATAAGAGGAAAATAAACGATTGGCTCTTGCCTTTTATTGTTATTACCATGTTTCTGGAACAGAAACAAAAGCATTAAATCAATGTGATCCTCAGGCAGGCCATTAAAGTAACACTTTGTAGTTCTTGGGTTTATTGGTGTGAGGTTAAAAGCAGAGGATGTCATTGTCAGACTATCTTGCTCTGGCCAAATTCCTTCATGTTTGTTTTAATATTGTTAAATAGAATTTTACCACTTTTTTTTAAACAGTCATATGGATGTTTTGGACCCATTAATGTAGGGGCGTCTCATTCAGAATGCAGGCATAATTCTGTAACTTTAATGCTCTGATTTAGCAATGACTGAAGAGGGCATTTATGTGAACTTAGGTGTTGTGAATTTTCACATAATAAGGTGATTCACATTTTCAGATTGCATATAGAATAGGCCTGATATTTACAATCTCTTGTGGATCAGTCCTTATTTGATCTTTTGTTGCCTCTTAAATTTACTTGGATACGTTTAATAAACTATTTACTGGAGTCACCCAACATCAAATCAGTATTTTTTGTAAACTAACGGCTTTATCTTGTGTGCACTTTTTGAGTATGCCATGCTGATAGTATAGTTTAATGAAAACTTATAAATAAACTTCAAGAGCCAACTCCCACACGCATATAAAAAGTCTAGATGTAGAAAGCAATTGACTTTTACCTGACTTGCAGAGCTGAGGGAGGATAAGGATGGCTTTGCACTGATATCACCACTCTAATGTACCGCTACTTCCCGAAAGATATTACACTGAACTATTGACACTCTTAGTTCAGCCCCACCATTGAATTTATTCTGAAGACTGTTATTCAGCTCCATCTTAATATTTGCTAATGATAGTATTGCTTTCAATTATTTTAATTGCAATTATATTGTTGTCATTCTTTGTGTCAGGAGGCTGAAACTCGTTATGAACAACAGATTAGTAAGCTTGTATTGGAGAAGCAAGAGCTAGAATGGCAGAAGGTACAGTGTTTGCCTGGTTAAAGAAACATTTCCTTGTTAGGCTAATTGCATGTGGCAGCGAGGAAAATCTGCTGATGCTTTGCTTATTGTCGGTGTGATTTTATCAGCTAACTAAGTAAGACTATTTCAAAAATGCTGATTTTTTTTATTTTGTTTTAGGAATCTCTTCAACAGCAAATTGATGCCATGGCAAGTCAGCATAAAACGTCACTTACCAATGTAAAACAAGAGGTGATTATTGTCGTCATATTGTCGTCAGCTACAGTCAAACTTTACCATTAATAATGTGTGGTGAAAGTCTGGTAGAAACATTGTGAACATCTTATTTTGTCGATGTTATGTTAAACTTTCCTTTAGTTTGGTACCATTTGTTTATAAATCATGACAGGCCTTTAATCATTTTCGAATTATTTTGTCCTCTAAATAAAGCTGCGGTCCAAAATTAGCGGCATCGAAGGCGAAAAGGTATTATACAGCTATTTTGTAACTACTTTTTTAATTGGCCTTTAAAAATGACTAAATATTGCTTAACACCGAATGTGAGTTTCATATAGTTATTCACCAATGCAGGCTCAAAGGAACCGAGTTGACATAAAGTCCCCACATTCTCTCATAACATCCCATTAAAGGGAAAGCACCAGCTGACAGCTGAGTTGAAAGACAAGGAGATCAACAGTCTGAAGGAGGAACTGAAGTTGTTACAGGTAATGCTTCTATAAAACACACCCAGGGGGAGCAGGCATTGTCCGTTTCCCTGTGTTCATCCCTTTTGGAGGCTATGGGGGAACATTGGGAAAGGCTGTCCCACAGCTGACCTCCTGAGTTGGATGCGGGGTGCAAACACGGGGATGACACAGCAACTGGGATTTATTATAGTCCCCACGCTCCACCGAATTTACAACCTAATCCTGCAATTGAGCCGTAAAGCCTTGTTTTGATATTTTATTTTGGAGTAATAGACTAGACTTCTTGGTTATTTTATGGGACAATTGTGTTCATGTTATATCTTAGATGTACGGCTGTGGCCTTGACTTTCTTTGGAGCTTCATCCCACCATGCTGAATTATGCAAAACATCCTGACGCTTCTGAGCATGTGCAAATCAAGTTCTGCGTGTGTTTATTCTCTACTCAGGCAATTCTCACACATAGTGGTGGTGTAAAGAACTTGGTTCAAAACGTAATCAATGTCTGCAAGTTCACATATATGTAGTATAGTGTTGTGATGTTACTTTAAGACAAAAAACCTACTGCATTTTAATCTCATTAACAACTCTATATCCTCAAGTGCATTTCCCCACGATTCCCACTGAGTGTGATAAAATGGTTACTGCAAATATGTTTCACCAGTATAACTTGAATTATTATTCAACTGAATACCCTGTTTTTTGTCTCACAATAACATTGTACAGTATATTTAATTCATGTAGAATACTGTGACCATTGTGCGATTTTGTAGACATTGATTAGGTTGAATTAAACTTAATTAAAGATGCATTGTTTGCCAGAGTAGGTTGATAATACCATAAACAAATAAACAAATGACGCTTCAGGAAGAACTTTTGTTACAGCTGACTAAGTGAGATCTGCAGCCGCAGATACATGTGTTTGTATTGTGAGATCAATAATTAGAGTAAATTGTTCTATTTCTATGTAATTACTATGTAAGTAGTCATACTATAAAACATACCTGCAAGTTTGCATTGTAGTTGCCATGGTGTCTTAATGAAAAACATCAGAGTCTTTTTTTACTACTGTTTTACAGTTGTTCAAGTACAGTTTGGAGAAGAAATTAAGTGAGCTGGTAAGGATTCCAATGATATAAATTGTTGACAGGGGAGTGGGAGTGGATGGAATTTAAGAGGAGGGCGACCAGAGGCCTCATCAGAAGTAACGGATAGGGAGTGTTTGACACTTGAACCACCGGTGCGTCCCAGAAAATATCACTATTAAAATATTTTATAACTGAGCCTCGCTCTGTTTAACCTTCCGGTGGCCAAGGGAAAAAGCGGCTTGATACAGACAATCAAACAATAATGACTGCGATGAATAATAAAAGGCTCTCAGCCATGTGTAAAGTTGACTCCTTATCTCTAGGAAGGGAGCAGGCAGCCAAGATGTTAAACAAAGGTCCTCTCAGCCCAAAGTGACGGCAAACTCTTTCCCGGTGTCCTCCTTGTTTGTATCTATAATCATACCAATTCTGTCAATTTCGCTGACAAAGCACCTACTGAACTACTTATGACAGGAACAGAAGCTGCAGCTGCAGACCCAGACAAAAGACCGCCATCTTAACCAACTGGGAGAGGTGGAGAAGCGTTTTGGGGCTCTCTCCAGACAGTGTGCCACGGTCAAGCTGGCCCAAGAGAAGCTGGAGCAAAACGGTACACAGCCAAGCCCACTGTATTGTTTGTTTTATGTAACAAAAGTTTCACCAGTGTTACCAGTAGCTCTTTTAAAAGTTAGACTTCCTAAGACCAGTATAATGGTGGCCATAAGGCTTGTAGAATATAAAGATAAACAAAACGTAATTATAAATTATTTTTAGACGTGATCATGACCAAACGCCACTCGTGCACAGAAACACAACCTCTGGCCTGACATTCGTCAGCTTTATAGTTGTTTCTGTGTGACACTTAACATAATTGTAATAATGACAGTTTCAACTACTCTGGACATTGACAGGCCTTCATTTTGTCAATATTAACACTTAAGAACACAATTTTCTCTCCTATTGGCAGAGATTGGCAGTATTTCAATTAAATGTATGTAAAATACGTATTTAAATACAAGTAATTTTGTAATTACTGAACAGAATATGATCAGTAATTTGTAACAAAATACTTTGAGGGATTGTATTTTGTGTATTTAAATTACTTAATCAAATATGTGATTTTATTTTTTAAAGAAGAATATAACTCGTTGCCAGGCTTAATGGGACTAGTAAATATAACACATCAGACGTTTTGGCTAGAGGCAAGTAAATGAAGTCACATACGGTTGGGTCCAGTGCGCTCATTGTGAACTGTTCAATATTGCTCACTGAATGTCAATATAGGACAGAAGAATAGACCAATTAGCAAGTTGCTGACTGCTCTAAAACTTGTAAATGTGTTTTCTTGCTAGTGACAATAGTTAGCACAGCCTGGGACAGTGGCATCTTGTGTTTAGTAATATTGGGGACTTAATTTGTGAAAAATCAGACTACCAACAATTGTTCCTAAGAACAGAATTAATTTTATAACAGTTAAATGTAGGCGTTTTTCTAGCAGTTCATATTATTTTCTGTCACCCAAATAGCCATCCTGTTGAGGATAGGAATAATGTATTTCATTTTATTACATTTCATCAGCAAGAAATTTGTAACAATTACTTTTCAATGTATTTTTGCCCATCTCATCCCATTTGTTGGTCAACCCCAGTCTGACATTTCAAGTTTGCTTCGTTATCCATCTGTCATGAAGACTTTAAACCTCAGGATTTGAACACGCTGTTGTGGCCTTTTTAAACTTAGAAACATGAATGTGTTATTTTGACTTCTGTAGACAGTGTACATTATCCTGTACATTATCAGAGAACCATGTCCATTCTTGTCTGACAATTAATCAGTAAATGTATTGTACTTATTACCCAGGTTTCTAAACATGTTTATCTTTGCAGCTAAACTTGAGTATCACTATTTATGTGGAGTGCTGATACAGTTACAGTGAAACCAGCAGCTGCTGTTCATTTAAAGGAGATAATGTGTCTGCCTTGTCGAGTTAGTCCGGAAATTGTTTCAATATTTGTATGCAATACAAAATAGATACATGTATACTGAACACCTCTCTGAAATATTTAACTTTGTCAACCGTTGCATGAAATCGTTCTGTGAATTATTTGGTTCAGCAAGCTTACAGTTTTTGAATGACATTTTCTTCTGTGATGGTTCTCTTGCAGTTGAAGATGCCATGAGACTTAATAAGAAACTAACATCTGTGAATAGAACACAAGAATCCACAATCATCTCCTTAAAACGGGTAAGACACAATTTAAATATGTATACAAATATAATATCAATTACTCATTGCGGAAATTGATACTTTTACATGTTGGTGTTATTTCTTATGAAATAAAAAAAAAATATAAAAAAATATATACTTTCAGAATGTTTATGTTTTCAGAACTTTTATATCAATTACATTTTGTTTTGCTACAGACATGTAGTGAGCAATATGTTTTGAATAATGAATGTATTGCAATCTTGGCCAGCAATTTATGTGTGATTCAATGCCACCTAAGTATAACGATAATGTCTTATTTTGATGTTCCTGGCAATTTTCCGTCTTAATATTATATCTTTAGAGAATGCAGATTCCTCAGGATTATGTTGGGGGAGCAGGAAGTATTTAGATTTGTAATGGTCCGCACCAAGAAGGTCAAAGTGGACCATAAACTGTATATTTCTTGTTGCTGTTCTTTGTTGTGGAAAAAGAATACACCCCTATCACATGCCAGAGACAAATGTTACACATACTGACTGATAGTATGAGTCATAATCTTCATAAAACCTTGCGGCACAACTAGAAATGCATCTTTCTCAGTGCTGACAATATTCATTTCTTCTGTAGGGAATTGTTAGATGTGTTTTGCGTAGGTTTAAGTGTGTAAATATATATAAGTTGACTTTTATCAGTATTGGCTAAATATAAGCCCCACATTTTCTTTCCGTACAACTAATTAAAACAACTATGTTGACAAAAGTCAACAAGTCCTGACAAGATTTAAATGGTTCTAAAAACGCCTAGCCGTAATGGGAACGGGGTAAGCCTAAATGAATGAATGAATGAATGGTGAAATGCAAAAAGAAGCAGTGTCACTTTTTGCCACGTCTTTATAGGGATTGTGATACGTTAACTATTTTAGTAAATTTCAACTTGACAGTGTTTTACTTTTCCCTCATCTGGTCATCAATCAAAGTTTTCCTGTGGAAGGACATGAAAGTTAGTCTGGCTGACACCAGCTCTCCATTTAGTCCTAGTACTATTGTAGTCACGTCAGTCAGGCTAGGAGCGAGTACCCCCGTTTGTAAATGAAAACATTCATATATTTTCTTCTTTGTCAAGGATGTGCAGGAACTTAATAATAAACTTGTTAAGGCAAAAGTGTCATCACTGGGTAGGCCGGAAGAGAACGAGAACCTCACTGTCAAAGAGCAACAAATAAAGCAACTTCAACACAGATTGAATGTGGTAAAAGTTATTCTTATTTCATTCAAATGTATTTAGGGATACTTTTTTCTATTTTTTTCTTGTTTATCAAACAACAATAATAAAATGTAAAAAATTAATTTTGATTTTTTTTCAGGAAACAGAGATGAATACAAAACTCAGAGAAGAGCATATAACTGAAAGATCTGGAAAAAGGGTCAGTAACCAATTTGGCATTACAGTGTTTTATCCAACCCCTTTCCCCCCATTACAGAGTATTATCCAACCCCATTCCCCCCATTACAGAGTATTATCCAACCCCTTTCCCCCATTACAGAGTATTATCCAACCCCTTTCCCCCATTACAGTGTATTATCCAACCCCTTTCCCCCATTACAGTGTATTAT
>JACXGK010005270.1:0-33835 GCA_016801125.1 Novumbra hubbsi | reverse complement strand
AACAAACAATAAACCACACCGGGTGTGGTGAAAACCTGACCTAAGTAGGCTCCCCAATCAGAGTCAACTGATTGCAGCTGCTCTGACTGGGGAGCCCACAACGGCATAGAGATGGCTAGAGGCCTCTCCATGTGCCATGCCCTGAATGGGAGCCCCAAAGCACAGAGATGGCTAGGGGCCCGCATCCAGGACATGACACAGCTCAGCCTTTGAAACCGCTAATTGGGCCAGAACGGAAGGAAATCAATGTCCTTTATATCGTTAGGGCAAGACGAATGGAAACAAGGGAACCGGTGTGGAATATGTGACTGTGAGTGTCAAAGATGTACATATCTGGGCAATATTGTCATTCACATTCATTTTATTTACATCATGCATATTCAAGGAGTGTTATTATTCATTCGTATGAATAATTCAAGTTACAATATTTCTCATTTTGTAAATACATTTGTTTGATCTCTGTTTATCTGAACTCCAAAACACTACAAGTCCCCATATAACTCTGTTAAGCTTAGAGACTATAATTTTTCGATTCCATCACTTCTTTCAGATCCACTATTCCCTTCTGTGCATTTTTCCTCAGAATAAAAAATTATAGATTACATCATCACAATTGTACAATAATAACTCCCTCAGCCACCACTGCAAAATCATAATCATATCCTTTAAATGCCATCATTCAGTCTTCAGCAGTTTGTGCAAATAGATTTAGAAAGGGCAAGGTGTCAGATAAGAATGAATTGAGAGACAAAAAACATTGAGATTAAAAAGCTGCATGCAGTCCGTATTTTGCATGCAGTCTCCCTTTTGACGATCAGAGCACAATGACCTTCTGAATCTCATTTGACGAATAAAAGCAGGCCGCCATTCAGTGACATGCGACGAGGTGATTCATGCAAATTACTGCTTGTTCTCTCCCGGCTGGCGGTGACTCTATCTTTGAAATCTTCCCTCTTATTGTTTTTTAAATTGATCTCGGAGGACAGAATCACAGACCTGTTCCATTACGTCTCCATTGTCTGTGTGCCCTGTGATCTTCCCCCGGGCGGGACACCTGATTACTGATCCCTGTCGGCTGAACTGGACTTCTCCTCGTCCTCCCGGAGGCTCATGCCAAATGTGACAGCATCGCAGACAACGGATTAGGTCCTGATCTGGCTACAGAATAGGTCCTGATCTGGCTACAGAATAGGTCCTGATCTGGCTACAGAATAGGTCCTGATCTGGCTACAGAATAGGTCCTGATCTGGCTACAGATTAGGTCCTGATCTGGCTACAGAATAGGTCCTGATCTGGCTACAGAATAGGTCCTGATCTGGCTACAGAATAGGTCCTGATCTGGCTACAGATTAGGTCCTGATCTGGCTACAGAATAGGCGCTGATCCGGCTAAAGAATAGGTCCTGATCTGGCTACAGAATAGGTCCTGATCTGGCTACAGAATAGGCGCTGATCTGGCTACAGAATAGGCGCTGATCCAGCTATTCTGTAATAGGTTCTGATCTGGCTACAGAATAGGTCCTGATCCGGCTACAGAATAGGTCCTGATCTGGCTACAGAATAGGCGCTGATCCAGCTACAGAATAGGCCCACTCAGATGAGACAGGAGGGCAAACCTGGGCCGGATCCAGTCGGGACCTACATCAGTGGAACCTCCAGGGCTTGTTGCACTTGGCCACGCCTCAGCGTGTATGAACACTTCCTGTTACCTCACAGGTCCATCACGCAGGGCTTCCGTGTATGGGGCGCCCGGTTGCGTATCCAACTAGCGTGTGCGTGTTTGTGTGACAGCCCCTAGGCGCGCTGCTGTGAAATGCAATTTCCCCTCGGTGAACATAAAAATTCTTCTTAGCTCAGACAGCCGAATGTCAACATTTGTGGACATAGAGAGGGAAGCTGATAGGGGAGAAACAGGGGAACTAACACAAGGACTGCACGCTTCACCTCCTACTCCTCCCTTCTCTATCACACTTCGGATGACACATGCCCAAACACCCACACACACACACACAGGTACATTTAACCCCTGAGGGCAGATGGTTGCAATGGAGTTCATGATATACTTGAGACTATTTGCTTATCTGTATTTCAAACCTCTAAATGTCTCTGAGGAGCAGTGTCCAGGGCCCAAACCAGATGTGGAGGATCCAGGGTTTTTCGGGTGACGGCGCCAGAGAAGGTCCTTAGTTTGACCACCCCATGCATTTGTTTGTTTCCATCACAGTTATAGATACACACACAAAAATACGTATTCCACGTACTGCGGTTCTCCGTTCTTTAGACTGCTTCTTCAGTCTGACTTCTCTTTCGATCCTTACCAATAAGACTGCGAGAACAAACATCCTGAAAGCATTCACAGGTCCTATACCTAGCACACATCAATGATTGCGTATAAGCAGATGCAGCATTTTATTGTGTGCATGTGTGCGTGTGTGTGTGCGTGCTTTTGAAGAAGTGTGTACGGGCTGGGGAGTTTCGGTAATGAGACATTGCTCAGATAACACATGTAGGTGGGCAACCAGCACCGACCCAAACACACAGATGGGCCGCGACAGACGCGTTCGTGTTTTTCTCACTCTGGCCATGACGGAACACATTCATGTGTGAGCTTGCTGGCACCGGGGAGAAAACGGCCGAAAATACTTCCACTCGTCGTGTTGAGATGCCTGGCGAATCAACGAAGACAACTCCTACTTGACCACCTACTTGACCTGCGGTAGCCTATGACAACCCAGCGGCCAAGAGGCTCATGCTACCATTCACGGGACAATACCATAACAAGGGTTAGCCGCAGTTAGCCCCAGCCTCCCAAGGAAGTGGGATTTATTGTTTCTGCTACAGGGATTTCCACCATGGGAAGACATGGGGCTTCTGCTACCCAACGTGAGCCAGACCACTGCTATCTTAAACCTGACCGCAATACACAGTGGGCTACCAGCGCTAGAACATAAACACAGCACTTTCTCTCCTTTCCGTTTTTAGAAGTTGGCCTTCTCTCTTTTCTCTTTGTTTTACTTTCTTTTTTTCCCAGTCTTTGGCAAGGATCTCTCGACCTCGACATTCTACTGAATTCACATGTGCCCACAATTAATGGAAAGACAAAATGGCCGCCGTACTGAGTAAAACCACCCCTTTGGAACCTTGGGCCACACCGCTAGGTTAGAGAGGGAGGGAAAACCGTCAAAGCGACAAATGGAAGAGTAGTCCTTCTCTGTGCTCACTGGGGAGCAGACGGATGATTTCCTGTAGCTGATGAAAAGGCGTCGGCCCCCTACTGTGTTTCAATTAATTTCATCTGCTGTCATCACAACAACATGGGCTCCGTGAGGCGCCGCAACTTCAGTTCGACGCATTAATTAGCTAAGCGCAATTAGTAGGCGAGTAAGGAGAATCAGGGGCACTAATCAGCACATGAGGTCCCCCTTCAGAGTAATTGAACAAGTGTTGCTGTCATGGGGCCCTGATTGGTACTATGGCTAACGCTAACATTGCATGCTAGCGCCATTAGCGATAAGTACCTGGGTGAAGAGTAGCGCTGAAAGGCTGGAGAAGTGTGAGGTTTGGTCCTATTGGAAATGTTTGTTTACAGCCTCTCTTCTTGAGAGAGAGGTTATTAACTACCATAGCAACTAATGGATAAGATAGGAGAGCAATTACCCACGTAGCCGGATAGAGACGCTGAGAAGAGCCTGCTGTTCAGACAAGGTAACATGTTGCCTGACTACTGTCAACGCAACGGAAATCTTCCACTGCACTATTGTTTTGCAGATATGTCAGTCTGACTCTGCATTGCGGCGTTTGGATGTCCAACCAATTACATATTTTTAACTAGTTGCTTTACATGTACATTACGTGTTCTGGCTGTTGCCTGTCCCAACAGTTCCAAGGACAAATCAGATGAAACCATTTGTTTTTTTAAGAACAATCGGGTGGTTTATCTTCTACAACCTTTACTTGGGGAGGCTCCTTGCAGTGAAGACATGTTTGAGGCATTTGGCCGAAGCATTTAATGCGTTTTGCCAGGCAAGGATAACTGGACACTTGAGGGGAATACTTAAAACATGTTTGTTTTTGTTTCGTGTTTGACGTGAAAACATTTTCCTGACTATTCCTTTTAAAAATGTTAATTGAAGTGTATCCTTTTTACCTTAACAATTCTTAGGCAGCACACACACACATACACACACACTAAAACAAACTAGTGGCAGTGTTTTGAGAAATTGTCAAAAAATAAAGCTGTTGCTGTCTATTAAATTACATGTTACTCAAAGTGTACGGAGAAAATCCCTGTAATGTACGTTGTGGGGAAGACATGGGAGCGCTGGAGCCAGAGTAAAGGGTGTCGGCAGCTTGCGAAGCCCAGTGGGAACTCGGAACACATAATTACCTCTTGAAGGCTGCTACCTGGCTGATGGAGCGATAACACATGACCGCATTCATCCACTCCAATGGCAGCACTCTCTCTGCGGTGGAGAGTTACCAATGCATTGGTTCTCTCCCAGTTTAGAGTTTTCAAACAAAAATGTAACTGTCATAATAATACGACTCCAACTAAGGTATTCGTAAAGGCATTCGTAAATTTATTCGTAAAGGTATTCGTGAAAGGTATTCGCAAAGGTATTCGTAAAGGTATTCGTAAAGATATTCGTAAAGGTATTAGTAAAGCACGCATTTGCTTTATGGACATAGATGGTTTACTTTATGTGAAGGTTTGAGCCCTTCTTCACATTTCATTACAGACACTAAACGAATAGTAGCAATAACCAGGTCAATGCATCAAGGGAATTGTATAGTGAGTCACTTTTCTTCTAGCAAGTAAGTCAGTGATTATTTAACGACACGATTGTGTGTCGCGGCAATACAACGGCGCTAAAAGTGGTGAAAGTTGCCTTTAAGTTATAATTAAATTCTGTCTAATAATGACTGCCGTTTGTGGTGTAAACATGTAGGCATGTTCAGTTCTCTCTCTATCTCATTCTTTTGCATGGAATGCAAAGACTTCTGCCAAGCAGGATATGACAGATCAGATTGAGCTTATCTTAAAACGTGGTTATCCCCCTTTGGAGTTCTCATTCTGACTGGCACGTCAACCACCTCACAGGTAACAGAAACCAGCATATCTTTACAAAGGGAGATCGCTGAAGGATTTATAACATCGTAACACGAAGGTAGGTCCCACACCTTGTTCTCTGTGGTAGACAGGAGGAAAAAAGCCTTGGGCCAGTTTGCAACGTTCACTCAATATGCGGTGTGGTTGGAGGCTGTTTCTGTACCTGTTTACGGACACCTGTCGGATTACAGTCAACGCCGGGGAGAAGCGGCGTATCCGGTTAGAGGAGGCGGGAAAAATGTGCTGTCGCTCAAAGAGTTACACTACAGTAAAATACGGTGGCAAACAAGCCCTAAGAAATACATGTCCCGTCCTGTTGCTTCAGGCCACGCCCCCCACAGTTCACTGAGCCAATGGCCTAACGCCAAAGCTTACACACACGCGCACACTCTCTGCCTCTTTAAGGTGACGGAGGAATGACTGACGGACTTAACTAAACGACCGGCAAACACACTGACAGCTTGAGAGGTGGCAACAAGGAACGCATTAATAACAGAGCTCAGGACTGAAGTCACTGGTTGATTTTCACAAGCTGCCATTAAGGAGATGCGGGTTTCCAGCCTCCCAGCGTGTGGTTCAAGTGTATGCATGGACACAGAAGGCCGCGGGTTCATGAGAGGCTTTGCAGAGATGTAGCATTTGATCTCTCGTGATTGTTGTTCCTATTGGATTGTCCTGGTTTGTTGACAAAACAACTGCATGGAATTAGATCTAAACGGTACAATGCATGTCAGTTTCAGAGAATTATGTGTCTGCAAGTATGTTTCACTACTGTAAACTTTGTCAACTTAATGAGGATGTTTTTATCAAACAAATAAAATATTGACTAATACTGAATTACATGGAATCAGCAGTGAACTACACAGGGATTGTTAGTTTCATCCTGTATCTGTCACGTCGCCTCCTGGTGGTGGATCTACCTCCGGGCGCGTGCCTCCCCGGCGTTCGACGTCGCAGGCCTTCTAGCGCCATCGTGTATGTTTGTCCTGTTTCCCATGTCCTGTGTAGGCACCCTTCCCTGATTCCCTGCAGCTGTACCTCATTAGCTGGGTATTGAAACCCTTGTGTGTCTTGTCTCCTTGTGCGTTATTGTCATTGTTACGTGTTGTAGTACCGTCGCAGCTCTGCCGTGTCTAGCGCACCTGTATCTGTAGTACGTACTTTTCCGTGCCTGCGAGCACGTTTGCTCCTGCAAAGCCTTCCTCGGCTGTGTTGCGTAGTTCGGAATAAATACCGAACTCTTTGAACAACCCCTGCGCCTTGATCCAATCCTTCCTTTCGCCAGCCGTCACAGTATCCTGTGTCTGCAAATCTGGTTCACCATGGTTAACAATGTTTATTGATGGTTTTTATTTCTATATATATATATATATATATATATATAAAATATGCTACGTTGGGGTCACAGAAACATCCTTTTAAAAAAATTGTCCGAAATACAGTGTAGACATAGTCAACATTGTTAGTGTTGTAAATGACTATTGTAGCTTGAAACAGCAGAAATGGCCCATTATCTGCAACCATCAGTCCTGTGGTCCAATGTCACGTTGTGAATGCTAATCCAAGTTAATAATTTTAAAAAGATAATTGATCATTAGAAAACTCATTCGCGATTACGTAAGCACTGCTGAAAATGGTGATTCTGATTGAAGAAGCAATAAAACTGTCCTTTAGACTAGTTCAGTATCTTCAGAATCACTGTTTGTGGATTCGATTACAGGCTCAAAATGGCCAGAAACAAGGGACTTTCTGCTGAAACCTGTCAGGCTATTCTGGTTCTGAGAAACTAAAGCTATTACATGTGAGAAATTGCCAAGAAACTGAAGATCTCTTACAACAATGCGTACTACTCCCTTAACAGAACAGCGCAAACCGGATCTCCCCAGAAGAGAAAGAGTTGGAGGGCTCGGTTTAACACTGAGCAAGAAGATAAATACATTAGAGTGTCTAGTTTGAAAAACAGGTGCCTCAACTGGCATCATTATTAAATAACACCTGCAAAGCACCAGTCTCAACATCAACAGTGAAGAGGCTACTCCGGGATGCTGGCCTTCTAGGCGAAGTTAAAGAAAACGCCTTCCCTCAGACTGGCCAAGAAAAAGATAGGCATTTAGATGGGCAAAAGTCTCAGACACTGGACAGAAGAAAAATCTAAGCGACCCCAAGCTTTTGAACAGTAGTGTAAAATTAAGGCAACACGCAATAATCACAGTATAACACCAAGTCAAAAAAACTTCAAGGATATCAATCTGTCCAGTTAGGAAGCATAAGCGATGGTGAATCAATGTCACCTGTTTCCTACTCTCTAGTTGTTAGTGTCCTTGTCACTCCTGGTAGCATGAGGAGGTACCTGCAGCCTATTCAGGTTCTACAGGTAGTCCAGCTCCTCCAGGATGGCACATCCATACGTGCTGTTGCAAGAACGTTGGCTGCGTCTCCCAGTACAGTATCATGAGCATGGAGGGGATACCAGTAGATGAGCCGTTACACAAGGAGAACTGGACATGGGTGTAGAAGAGCATCAACCCAATGGCCAAAGGTGCCCTGACTGCTTTAAGGTACCGTGATGAAATCCTTAGACCCATCGTCTGGAACATGGGGGACATACTCACTACTGAGTCACTTTATGAGTTGCCGTGATCAAATTAATGCAAGTTGGAATACTCTGTGATTTCAATTGATTACTTCACATTTTCATTGTGAGTTAGAATCCATCCCTCAAACGGTTGGTGATTTTGGTTTCCATTCACTGTTGTTACATCATCTTCCTCTTAACGAGTTACACAATTTACAGAAAAGAAAATCTTTAATAGATTTTGTTAATTGAGACCCGATGTGGGATTTACTGTATGTGTTCCCATATTTTTTTTTAGCATTGTGGATATATATATTGTTTATATATAAATATATATATATATAAGATTTGCAGGTATTGGATATATATCCTACCTGTCGTTTTTAAATATATATTAACAAAGGCACTTTTTTACTGTGGAAAAACTGTGTTAAACCAATAAAGTTGAACTGTAAGATTCCAGCCTGGACTGACTTATCCATCAAAACAACCCTGTCTTTCAGTCCCACCGCAAGTGTTGCTCATTCCGAAACCCAAGCCCTGTGTACCGTAACCAGAGCAGCCTGCTGAGTTGTGGCTTTGCCAGTAACCGTGCCAACCACCTAATGCCAACAGGACCCCCTGGGGTCGCCCGCTGTCACCCACAGGGTACCAGGGATCCGCCAGACCATGTTAAAAGGACCCCTTTCCCAGGAACTACCAAAGAGCGCCACGGCTCGTATATTTGAGCCGTCACACCGAGACGTGAGGTCAGGTACTTAGAGTTTTTCAGTAATTTAGCCTCACGTGCAAGGAACCTCACATGCAAGGAACAAATCACCCAGACAGCACTGAGCATGCATTTATATGTTTTGTAGTTATTCATAATCTAATCCAGAGATATTTAAGGTTGTTGGAATTAAGGTTGAAGAATTAAGATTGCTCAACGGCAAACGATTTTTCAACCAACCTTCTGACCACTAAACTATGCACTGTCCCTCAGGTTTGAGATAGTGGAAAATTTATTTGTGCTCAATAATGGCAATTGGAAGGAGATTAGCATAGCAGCATTGATCATGGAAAGAGTAGTGAATGACCAAGACCTTGAGCCTCAACAGTTAACTGGAGTGTTAATGTGTTATTAAAGGGAGGCAGCCTCTAGTAATTCTGACACAGTCAGTATAGGAGGACAGTAGAGAGAAAGTGAGAGAGTTAGAGGGAACATTAAATTCACAGAGATTAACAAGATATGTTGCCAAATGTGTGTCTGGTAGCATTGTTTTTCAAATGAACACCCAAACATTTTAATGTTTGGCTGTCGTCTTCCGAGGTAACTAAAAACATTGCATCAGTGGTGTGTTTTGTTGATTTGTGATTGGCGATTTAGGCCGTCATTAGAAGCTTCCTGTTAATGCTGTTATTGTCATTAAGAGCAAGCTACTGGGCTAATTTCAGCTCTGACACAAACCGCATCTGTGCCTTGTCTCGTAAAGGCTAATTTATTGGCCTTTGTATATACTTTTGCATGTCAGCATGTCTTCTCTGCAGAGCTTCTTTTGATAAGAAGTACACATTACAGCAGATGGTGATGCTAATTTCTAAAATCTCATGATAGCTAGCTATTTATTAACACAACAGCAGTAGCTTGTTAGCCAGATATTGGTGGAACATATTTTGCTGTACTGGAAAGCAGCATCTCTAACCATGTTCCTTTTGGTTTTATATGAAGGTTGACTGGCGGGCTCAGCTACATTGTTAGCTAGCATGGAGCTTTGAGTGACAAACTTAAGAAATGCAATCTATTCATTCACAAAACACAGTATCTTTGGAACAAGGTTTTGTTTAGTTAAAGCTTGAAACTAAAAGGCCAGACTATATATCTCAATAAAAAGTTTAATAATAGTGTTTCACAACCTTTATTCACCACAAATTATATTTTGTGCAGAGAAGAGCTTCCTAAAATCCAGAACTGTTGTGATCATTTGGAAAAAGCAGTATATGCATTCACTGCAACAAGCCATCATGTTTCTTAAAATGAATGGTAGTAGGCCAAGCAAAATGCCTTGATCCTGGTTGCTGACATTCAGTTTCTGTTTAGGTGAGAAAAAAAACACTGAACAGTGTTATTTATAACCATTAAAAACAAGCCCTGAACAGTGTTATTTATATCCAATAATAATAATTTTACAGCCTATGTAGAGTCAATCGACCACTTGAGATTTTTGTATGTTTGTAAGTAAATATATTATATGAACAGAAACTACAGACTTTCTCAATATTTTTAGGTAATATTCGATTTAGTGAAAACATAATCTTTTTTTTACTGAAACCAATCCAAAATTCACAAAAATAACATAGATAGACAATAATTTTGTTCCAATCCAAATACTTAAGGAAAGGATTTTGGCATTCATTAGCCAATAAGAATGCAGTATATAAAAAGCATGGTACAATTGATATAGTTGGCTTAGTCTACTGGTCAATCGTCTCCCGGCAACACATTACCCAATGTCTTTTAAGCAGCCGTGCAACAATTGCTATGTTGTAATGTTAAGGCGGGACAGCTGTGTGAGCAAACAAAACAGCTGAGCTGTCTCGCTAGACTCGTTCATTATGACTAAAAACTGTCACAGGCTATTATCTGGAAGTATTAAGTGGCTGGCTCTGGCTAGGCTGGCTGTAATCGAAGTGTTTGTTTACACGATGAAACATCAGGCACGCTGCTCCACAATGTCACACCTCGCTGTGTTATCATTGGTCAAAATTAAAAGACGACAAATGCTGTACGACACAAACCGAACGAATGGTACCGTCAAGACCACGTTCCACCAAAGTAAGGTGTTCCCACCTCACTCAGACGCGAGCTTTGACGGCATTCCTGTCGCCAATGTGGCTGAAGGAGGGTGGCTTGACACCAGAGAAATGGGGGACGGACAGAACTGCAGAAACCGGAACGACTGCAGCAGAGATTAAAGGTGAATCAAAACAACAAGAGATTACATCCCGGCGGTTCGCGTGTACATGTTTGTGTACTTACTATTTCCTGCGCGGGTGAACCTGCCCATCCTGGGGGTGGTGACAAACACCTCCCTCCCTTTTAACATCTAATTGATGGTGTGCACGTTGCAATGATTTACTGTAACTGTTACACATGCTGAAACTGACTTGTTTTATGGTGTTTACAGGTTTTGGGAATTGCTAATAACTGACATTGCCCTATATTTTCACCACACATATCATAGGATTTCTGTGTGAATTACCCCTTTATATTCGACAAAACCTGCTCTGTTTTACATGTTAGCCAATAGGGCTCGTGCTATTTAATCATTACATCACAATTCTCTCCTTGGCTCTTTTTTTTGCAATCCATATCCTGGTCCTCAGAAGAAACTGGTGCACTTTTATTTTAATTCATTTCACTGTTATTAATCCTTCATATAAGTCAGGGAGGCCGGTTCCCTGTGTGTGTGTCTACGCCTTAGCGAGTGTTTGCAGAAGCGGATGCCTGTGTGAAGCCGTAGCCCTAGCCGGTATAATTAAGATCTCTCTGGAAGTGACAGCGCAAATAGGAGGCACGAGGCGGTTTCCCAGCTCAGCTGCTCAGTTCTTTCCCTCTCCGTCTCCCGGTAGCTCTGTCACAAGGCGGGACCACTGGGAACCCGCCGCCGATATTTATAGCTCGCCAGCCGCACTAAGTGATGGATGTCACCTTCACGCCACAGCCTCTGGGGCACCAAGCATCCTGCCAACTAACAAGCTGCGAAGTGCTGTGGAGGAGTGGGCAGGAGGGGGCTGGGGGGGGGACAACAAACAACAACAAGCAGCTAGCAAGTTAAATCAACACGGTTCCATCTTTACCTGCCGACTTCCTCCGTGTAGCCTTGGTGATACGCCGTAATTATAACAATGGGGCCCAGCAAGCTTGTTTTGCTGTTTCACGAAGCGTCTTCCGGAGGGAGGATCGTTTCAGGCCCGGAGCAATTAGTGGGAGGGAGAGGTGGAGAGGCAGGTGGAGACGCCGGGAGGTGGCGGGCGGGGCATCGTCTCCTGGGAAACCGGGGCCGAACGGGATTGTGGGTGGTATTAAAGATGAGGGAGATGATATGTGTGGCCACGCTAGGCCCCTTAAATCAAAGTGCTTTGCGGACCCCTGCTTTAGAATAATGCCATGTTGTTCACACACACACACAGAGTATAAATGGTGGTTTTAAAACGGCCATCAGAGTTGATTGTCCTTCCAACAATACATGTGTATTCCAATAAATAACCTTATCCTTAAACTAATTGCATAATTCTAAGACTGGTAACTCTAACGGTCCTCTGAGGCAACTGGGTCTTCAAATTCATGTCAATCCAGATGAGAGCTATATTAATAAAAGCCATGTAATAAAAGAAATGAGTAGGTGTGTCCAAACATGAGTAGGTGTTTGTCTAGGACTGTATACATACACACACACACACACACACACAAATACACAGATAGAAACATACACAAATACCCGGTTATACACCAGCTGTGTCTGCACTGACAGAGATAACCCTACAGCTACTGACACTGTTGGCAAACATCATCCTCTGACAGAACTTACCCTACAGCTACTGCCACTGTCAGCAAACATCATCACCTGACATTTTTCAATCATCCACAAGTATATTTTTGGCCAAAATCTTATAACTCTCCTTTAAAGTAACTCGCAAGAAGTGTGATTCACATTCGCGGTGGACAAGTTCAATAAGCTCATCAGACTTGGAATTGAGAGGAAGGAGGCTTTGGCCTAGAACCCGGCTTGGCTCTATTCACATTATTCCCGAATACTCTCCAACCAACCCAGCCAAAGCCGTGTGACGTGCCGTGCGTCCAACCAACCCAGCCAAAGCCGTGTGACGTGCCGTGCGTCCAACTAACCCAGCCAAAGCCGTGTGACGTGCCGTGCGTGCATGTTTGTGTGTGACCAAGTGGCCAGGGAACCACTGAAATGCACCCCTGTCAGGATGAATGTGTTGACGTTGCCTTAATTCTGCCGGATACGCGACACCCCTTGGACTTCACCTTGGGGGAGGGGAGGGGGTCAGCCTCTCAAAATACACATGTTGGCCAAGTTAAGGCGAGGGTTAGAATAAGCCTCGTCATACACATATACTGGGCCACCCCACATGTCTCCCTCCGTTAACCTATCCACACACAACCGCACACACACTGTGTCCCAGAGCCTCGTGTTTAAGTCTTAGAAACATGCCGCTGAGAAGAGAGCTTTTTTCCAAAGAGCCTCCGTCTTCTGAGAAAAGGGGGCAACGGAAATTGCTTTTGCAAAAATGCGAACCAGTCAAAGAAGCATTTAACGGGCTGCGGCTTTCGCGCGTGAATCATTAATGAGCTAATGTCACGGGTCGTGCCGGCAAGAAGGGGGAACACCGTGTTCCCGGACGGATCGGAACACGGCCGCTCGTACAGCGTTTGTGAGAGAGAGAGAGACTGGTCAGTCTGATACAGTGGTCACGCCATCTCCCTGCTGACAAGTTTCACAAGGCTCAGCTGCTCAAGACGTCCGTGTGGGGGTGAGAGAGGTGCATAGGAGTCAGGGGGAGGAGGGCTGGGAGAGGTGACAACAGGGCCCTGCTGAGAGCGACGAGCACGCACCCCTTGGCAATCCAAATTTCAGCACCCCACATCACCCGAAACCGCCCCACCCCCTCCCCCCCACCCCGTCTCATCCCTCAGCTCCGGGGAGGTTCTCCGGGTTTCGGGTACAAGCCTGCAATGAGGCGCTACATAGCTCCAACATGTTTGCCTGGATTAGATACACATTGTCAGATGGGGTGGACAAGGGGCATTTGCACGTCTATCTTTAGCCTTGGCTAAAAGTGCCAAAGGTCTAGCTGTGAAGAAAGGCACATACAAACATTTCTTTTCACCTCGTTTCACTCGCATATCTTGGCACCTAAAAAGTGTGAAAGTGTACACCAAGCATATTGGTACGTAGCCCAACCCTATTTAACATTGCCATGTCCCCTCGGGGGGAAACTGATGTCCAGGATTCAGCAATAGCCTTGGGTAGTGTTCGTAGCCATAAATATCCTCACTTTACAGCTCTGATTAAACCTTTGGATAGGGTTGCACTGTCTAGAACATTGCCATGTTTCATTGAGCAAGGCAGCTCGTTAATTAGCATTCAGTTAATTGTGGCCCTTTAAAAATATACTGTGACGCATGACACTTTCCACATGCTGAGGGGCGAAATACCCAGGTCCCTGTCACTAAGGGAAGATGCTAAAATGCCCCTTTCCTGTTCGTCCTCTACTTCGACCCGACTCCAGGGGCACCGGAGCACTGGACCTGGTCCATCCACCAGCCAACCGGCCCTCGTGATCTCACTTCCCAGGCTCCTGGTGGTGTCCGTCAAGAAGGAAAAGCAGCTGGCACGCACACACACACACAAACACACACACACTCTCGCGTGTACACCCGTGGGGAGTCGTGTTCGCCCGGAGTGTGAAAATAAGATCCCCCGCTTCAATAAATGCCTCTTAACCGAGGGCCCGTTAGATACTTCCCAGATATGCCTGGCGTCCCCTGGCTATACCGCCTCATTAGCAACAGGGGACCTAATATTTGCAGCCCAGTTTAACACCGTTTAGATTTACACTTAGTAGGCTGCCACCCTGCCAGATCAGAGCTCAGGGTCACTTCTCCGGCCCTTTTTTATTTGCTGCTCATGTGGTATTTAACAAGTAATAACCTGTCCTCGGCTGCCTGGTCTATTTACGGAGGACTGGATTAGGGGTTGGTTGCAGGATGACTTGTCCGTCCGGGTGCAGGGCAGGCAGGCAGGAACTCCGGGCCCCCCCCCCCCAGGTCTACCTCTGAAAGAGTTTCTCGGCGCAATGAAGATCTCAGAGCACTCTTGGATCATTCCGGACACGGGGTAATGGTCCGTGCTGATAGGCCAACAGACCCGGCTTGCTCCCTCTCGGCTCTACTCTCAGTCACTCGGAGGAAACTCTCCCTTGTGTCAGACCGGCGCGCCTCTCCGTGACGGCGACGAGGTGACTTTGCAACGTTGACGACACGAGCGACTGTGAGTGTCGGTGTGAAATTGTGGAGTTGTGTACTTAGCTTTAGGTGGCTTTAGGTAGTGGCGGCTTGTGAGTGGTTGAGTGGTACGGCCGTGGTACCAGATGGTGACAAACTTGTTATGTAGTCAGACATTGCTCAGTTCAAGCAATAAATGACGGCTCAAATTAATGAAACATATCTATTAACCTTTCCCTCTGTTAACATGCAGGGCCGGGAAACAAATAATATTGGCAGTGGAAGGCACAAGGTTAGCTCAGGACTCAACGACGTGGATGTAAACATTGGGATATTGATGACAAGTAGTGCCGCATACTGTACCGAAACAACCAATGACACGGCAGGTATTCTGCTTGTAAAATGAAGAATCCACTTAAATTAAACACTGGGTCTCGGTGAAGGAAATATATAAAAAATCTAAATCCTTGTTGTACATTGTGTTATTTGTGGAGAACAAAATCACAAAACAACGGTCGATGGACACCAAAATCTCCAACTGGAAAATAGTAAAGTAAACAATTTAAATCTCAGGCCATTCCAACTTGCATGACTTTCATCACGACAACTCATACAACTCAGTAGTGTGTATGAGTCCTACGTGCCTGTATGCACACATAAAAACGTCTGGGAATGCTCCTGATGAGATGTTGGTGATGTCCTGGGGGATCTCCTCCCAGACCTGGATCAGGACCTCAGTGGGCTCTTGGACAGACATCAATGCCTGCGTCATCCAGGAACTACACCCACACTCTGACCACATGAGGCCGGGCATTGTACTGCACCTGGAGGAACCCAGGGCCCACTGCACCAGGAGGAACCCAGGGCCCACTGCACCAGGAGGAACCCAGGGCCCACTGCACCAGGAGGAACCCAGGGCCCACTGCAACAGGACGGATTGTCCTACACTTTGGCAGTGCTCCTCCGGTTCCTCTTTGCAAAAAGGAGTGGATGAGTGGAAGGTTATTAAAGGAAGAATATGACAATGCTTGTGGTGGGTCTTGCTAGTTTACTACCGGTCGCCTTGCTAGCATGTTGCTACAGCCAGGATGGCCAATGCTTAACATGAGCTAGCTAACAACCCAGGACATGAGCTATCATGTGCTATCATGAGCTTAACATGAGCTAGCTAACAACCCAGGAATCATGGTCCAGCTTGCAGACGGTCCACCAAGCGAACCGATCAGTGCTAGCTGGGATGGCTAAACTATATATATATATATGGCTATATACTATAGCTGAAACATGTGGTCAAATGAGGAACAGGTGAGTACAACTCCTGCATTATTACCGCAGTTTAACAAACTCAAATAGGTTGTCACATTTACAGATTTTATATTTTACGTATTCTTCAGAACTGAGAGAAATATCAATTGCGCAGATATTTACGCTGTTACCTTGAATTATATCCTTACATTGTGATAATAGTCAACTTAGTCCAGCATTATGCTATGTTAGCTCTGACTAATAGTCTAACAATAACCTTTGCAACGCATTTCAGAAGTGTGGGGATACATAGCCAAGTTTTCCATTCCAATAACAAGCATATTCTTCTAGGTTATGAGCACATTGCTTTCCACCGTCTTCTGTAATTTGTTGCCGCAGCTTGTTTGATGCTGATGTATAGTTTATCTCTTTTCCAGCCCTATCCTATCGCCATGGTGACAGTGACAGAGTGACTATGTTTCTTGCTGTGTTCGCCCAACAGCCTGAGCTTCTGTGGGACAGGGTTCTAGGGAACTAGGGAACTGAAAAGCTTGTTTATAACAAAACTGTAAGCAGATTTACAACGCTAATGAGAATGTGTAACACGATCCCTAATGTAGAACAGCTATTTTGTTACAATCAAAAGTGAAGCTCTCGCCTTAACAATAGGCATGCTGGGGGTATTAAGATATGTTAGGGCAAATTTAACTTCATCATAAACGCTCCATCGATTTCCTAGCACATTTCACTGGCACATTTCCATTTCAGTGCACTGACCAACAAAAACATTTATTTGAATTTTTAAAGGGGAAAACACATTTCTGCCTGCTACCACAAATGTTAACGAAATCTCAAACACAATTTTATTAAGTGCACCAACTAATTAAATAAAAACTCCATAAACAAGATAGTAAACAAGAAAGGACCCAACCATCAGCCATTATCTCTTCGGAGACACCCTGAAACAAACATGAGGTACAGGCCAGGTGGCTCTGTGGAAGACACTGCCAAGAGATGAAACTATCTCAGTGTCAGCGTTCTCATTTGATCCGGCACTCGCACATATGTCTTTTAAGTCTACAGGGAGCCCAAAGGATTGATGCGGTCTCCAGCAGACTACTGCAGGCTAATCTTCAGCGACTCTGGCCCCCAGAATGCCCAATCTGGGCGGATGATCTTCTCATCAGATCCCCAGCCCTCTGGATGCCTGTAGCGTGCCAACTATTCTGCTTCTTTGTTGTGTTTGCCAGCGAGCACCAGACGGGCAGAGGAGGAGCAAATAGACAAACAGGGAGGACGGGGAGAGGGAGGAGAGGAGAAAGGGATAAAGTGGGTCTCCTCATTCCAGAACTAGTTAAATGCTAGGGGCAGCCATTCTGACTGGGCACAGAGCCACTTTCCAGTTGCACTGGAGTTTTGGGTCTGAAGCCATGACAACCTGGAAAATCTGAGCCAAAGAACTAGTTGCTACTATTGATATTGTCATGGTGTTACTGTCATTATTAATGTTATTATCACATTCTGTTTTGGCGGATTGCCAAAGACAGTTGGGTCTTATCGGGCAAATAATGAACTCATTTGCACTCGGAAAAAGACAGACAAGTGTCCTTGACTTGATGAAGGGCCGTGTACAATGGAAACTAGTGTTCCCGGGAGCCACTTAAAATTGCTACATGTCTTTAGGCTAGCAGACTATCCAGATCAGATTAGAAAGCATCACCATGGCAGGTAGGTTTCACCAACAACAACCACACACGTCCATGGTAGTGGCGGCGGGAAGCTGCAGAAGGCCTTGGCAGGCATGTCTCCATACTGACGCCGGTAATGTCGGCGTAACTTATTCAGTGTGAAAAAAGTACCCCCATTAGAAGCACATTTGAAGGGCCCTAGAGAACGCTCCATTGGCGGCCGTTCCTCTCTCCTCCACTGACACTCTCTGCCCGCATTAACACTCCAACCATTCAGCTGTGATTAGAAAAGCTCTTGGCTGCCAGAGTTTGCAATCATTTGACCGTAATGAATTCCAATCATTCCCTCCTCCTCCTCCTACCTCTGCTCCCACTTCGGCTAGACAGAAGGCAAGAGGAGCGAGGGGAGGTGGGGGGGGGGGGGGTGTTTGAGAGACAACTGCAATGAGATAGAAGATGGAGGACGAGAAAAGAGAGAGACGAGGGGGTAACAATGAGGTAATGAGGCAGTGTGGAAGTGGCTGAGATTAACTGGCAAACGTACGTAGAAGCGAGAACGACGGAGTACTACACGAAGTACTTAGAGTACTGCACTGAGTAATGCACGGAGTACTGTACTGAGTACTGCACAGAGTACTGCACTGAGTACTGCACTGAGTACTGCAATGAGTACTGCACTGAGTACTGCACTGAGTAATGCACCGAGTACTGCACCGAGTACTGCACGAAGTACTGCACTGAGTACTGCACTGAGTACTGCACGGAGTACTGCATGGAGTACTGCATTTATCAAAGAGATAAATGACATTGACAAGGACGGACAGGGTTGCCATTTTAATTACTAACAATGTCGATGCCACCTGTCTTCGTTTAATAGAGAGGAGAATAGAGGCCAACGAGTAGATGTGAAGGCATCCGGGACGGGCAACAAAGACGGGCAGCCTTGGGAGGGGAGGGAGTGGATAGACAGGCAGACAAAGACAGGTGGAATGGAGACTTGACAACCTGTAGCCCTTCCAGGAATGAGAGAACCACAAATCCAGCCATGCTTTGCACCGACGTGCTTGGCGGTTGTTCCGTCGCTCGGCTTACCCCGAGCATTCATCTTCAGCAGAGCACATCGTCCACCAGCGTTGTCTCGTGGATCATGAGTCATGGATTCGGGCAGTCATTCAGAAAGGGATTATATATTACGCTGCATTTGCCACAAAGCCGACAGGTGACAAGTTCTTTTGGGTCTGGATTCAGCATATAGAAGGGCGTAAGCGCCTTTCTTTTAAACTACACACAAGTTATAGTTTTGTTCCCATCAGCCCATGTTTTGAGGACTGGCAATTTTCTGACCAAGAAATACAATTACTTATCCACGTTAATAGAAAATACACTAACACAACAGAAAAAAAACACAGGATGTGTGCAACCCAGGATTTCTTTCCTCAGGAAGGTACTCGACTACAACACCAAATTATCCTGGAAACACGTTTACCTGTAAACCTCTTCCCCTGCTGTAGGTGGACACACCTCATACAGAAAGAAACATGGCTCAGAAACAATCTCGCCAACATACAATTAAACAACAACAGCACTGGGAGAGTTAACGAGCCAATCAGTCACAGCTAATACTTTGCCATAAAGGATTAACAATGAGGTTAAACTGCAATAAACAGTCCAACCAATTAGCAAAAAAGTTGGGAGCAGAACATAAAATATGATGTTCATGTATTGTAAAATGACTAAGTGCATGCCTCATTAACACTTAAAGATATCGAGTTACCACATAGACTGGTGTTTTAGCACTGGTAGATATATGACATTTAGTATACCGGTAATATTAACCGTTAGTAAATTAAAAGCACTGGTAGATACAGTCTTCCTCGTAAGTATACATAATATGCTTATAAAAAACATACACGTATATAATACATCCTCATGCAGAACCCAATTAGATTTTAATAATTCTGAAAGTCTTTTTTCTGTAATTTGCTTGTTGGTGGTGTTGACTGTTTTTACATTATCTACCAGTTTGCTCTCAAAATAAATTTATTTTTGGAATACTGCAAACCGTGAGGGACTGTGAGGTCCTTCTGCATCAGCACAAGCACACACACACACTCGATCCGCACACCGGAAGAGACTGTGAGGTCCTTCTGCATCATCCCTGTCAGCACTCATCTATCATGCTCATCCTTAGACGTCGTCCGGAATAAATGGCCTGGTCCCTTTGTGATGAATCCACCGGCCTTGAGTAACTCACACCAGGTGTACCAGACAATCTGAATGTGAGGTCTCCATTTGTACATGCGCACACACACACACAGTTTTTAACTGTGTCTCAGAGTGATGATGCGTCAGACCGACGCACCGTGGCAATGACCTTTCCCCAGAGCCATCCCATCCGTTTCTGTCCCCCCAGAGTGACCCGACTCTCCCGGCCCGCGGTGTTCCTGTCACCTCCCATCACCCGTACAGTCACGCCACCCACTGCCAGCAGATGAAGGTCCGTTTGGACCGTGACCGGACCTTGTTAGCATTAAGGACCAGACGGAGATGTTTGGTGAGGCGGTTGCTAGCAGTTCTTCACAGCATGATGGCAGCGAACGATTCAAGCCGAGGCTAGGATTTAAAATGGGGTGGGACTAATGACAGGAAACATGAGCCTATTGGTGGATTGGAAAACCGTGCAAAGGCTAGTACACACAGACCCACACCAGTCTAACACTGACTAAACCCCACAAACAGGCTGGCTGTGCCCGGCTGAAAAACTATTTGGGGCTTGTTATTGGAAACTTTTGTAGGCGTAAACATTACAATGTAAGGAGCTAAAAATATATTTATTTTAGTTTTTGTTTCACTAAACAATTTTTTTACAGTATGAACAAAAAATAACCCTTTAAAATTAGTAAAATTATAGTGATTACTTTTTGTTTGCTATTTAGGCCCTATATTTTCCTGCACTGTGCACACATCCTGCCAATTGAGGCATGTTTCTGGGCAGTCAATATTCAATTACCATGTTCAATAATTCAAAAGCAAGCTAGCTGACTTACCCATACTGTTCCGGACACTTAAAAAATTCACAAAAAGCGTATCAAAACATCTCAATCAATAACAATTCACTTGTCTGATTGAAATAATGGCGCCGTTCCACCTGAGATCACGCGTGGTTTCAAGACGTGATTTCAACACACAGACCTTTGTAGGCTCCTGCCTCGTTAGACAGCTAAAGCATCAAGTCCGACCGCTCCACTGGTCCTGGAAATAGAGAGAGATAAAGAAGCGGAAAAGACGACCCGGAGAGGTTAATTGGCATCTCGGTCAGCTCCATGGTGCATTAAATGGCACGGGAATGTGTTTTCCCCCTTTTCGGCGGAAGGGATTTCAGAGACGTTCTCTCCCGCCGTCCATCCTCGGCCCCCAGATCAAATCTGATCTGAAGTCAGGCGTCCGTGACACCGAGCCAGATATGACCTACTCTGTGCCCCCACCCCCGGGGCCCCCGGGGCCCCCGTCCTCCTAATGACGGCTTGGCATTGCTGGGTTATCACCCGGGGCGGTCTGGAGCCGCTCTGCGAGCGTGTACCAGCTCATGCGTGCTACTGCTGGAAAATTGGATGGCAAAACACAGCTCTGCCCGGCCTAACAAGGCTTGGGGCTGCCGGTGAACTTAAAGAGCAGGTTGGAGGGTTGATGTGGTGCCTGGCCACCCAGCCGCCTCGCCGTTCAGCCCCAATCTCAGCGCTGTCTCCCGGGGGAAATTTGAGAGGGGCCCTGTGTGTGTGTCTGTGTGTGTGTGTCTGTGTCTGTGTGTGTGTCTGTGTGTGTGTCTGTGTGTGCACAAGTTTGTCTCTCCAGGGAAGGTGACAGAACATCAAGCTGTGTCTGTGATTTCTGACTTGGGCTGACAGTGCAACCTACACCTGCAGGGTCTGGGGTTCGCTGCTGTTGGGGACTGTTGGCACACACACACACACACACACATACACACAGATAGAGAGTGTGATTAAATACATAGTAGTTGCTGTTATATATAAGAAAGTTGCTGTTCAGTTATAAGAAAAAAACTCAACCTCAACCATAAAAACCTACAATGGATTCCCATCCATTTGCATTAACCTTATTATTACTCTAGCAACTCATTACTCTAACCCTAATTGTAACTCTAACTCTTACCCTAAACCTAATTCCTTTTCCCTCATAGTGACTGGCCAAATATACCAACAATGTCCACTTTCCCAAACCGTGATATTAAAACAGGTACACACACAGAACACACACCACAGGAGAACACGCATACACACACACACACACTATTGCATCACTGTTTGTGATACAGATCATGGCACAGTACACTTATCCAGCAGGACTCCCATAATCTTCTCTGGCCATCGATTGGCTATTAACTGCTGAGAAAACTGATGTCATTCCTATTGATCGGATGATCTTACAAAAGACCCACTCCAAATAAAATGCATCAGAATGTCAGCATTAGTCTGGGAGCAACCGAGAGGGAGCTACCTTCTCATCCATACCAATGTTATCTTCCTCAGTGTCCGGCTTGAAAACCTACTGTACATGATTGTCGCTGATTCATGAGAGTTGTGTAAGCATTGGAGTGTACAGTATACACGTATCAATACACTAAATTCATGACTACTTCAGATAAATAATTAATTTTAAATGTAGTAAATTATTTCCCATTGCTCAGCTTGACATATAGCAGCCGAAGATTGTAATATTTTCATTGGCTAAAAGAAATTCATTATACTTAACATCTGCTCTGTATCATTGATAATTTTTCGGCCAATCGAAACCCCCGGTCAGTTGCAATGGTCTTTGTGTTCCTGTGCTGTGGTAACTCGCCAACCTAAAAAGAGACGGGGGTCACTGGTGTCACGAAACAGAACTGGATCAAACAGCAGATGGCGCTCATCGCTTTCCAGACTCCTCCTCCCGGGTGCCTCCCCACTCCTCCATCGTCCCTATCTGCCTCTTATCCCCCATTTCCCTCCGTCACCCGCTCCCTCCCTCCCTCCCTCTCCCCCCTCCCCCCAACCCCCAACCCCATACACTGTGCACTTGTTCCTCTGTTCCTCGTCGATGTCAAGAGCCACGGTGGAGCAAGTGGCCTGGCCACACAAAGAGCTCTCTCATGGCCAGAGCATCCCCCCCAACCTCCCTCCCCCCACCAACCACACACACACACACACACATTGAGCCAGCAGAGCCTCCTTCATCTGTCACTCCACCTGCCTCCTCCATGACACAAATCCAAAATGGCTGCATAGTTGCTAACAGGAGCAGGAGGAGGGGTGTGTGTGTGTGTGTGTGTGTGTGTGTGTGTGTGTGACTCAGTGTGCGAGTAGGGTTCTGCAATGGTACCCGTGCCAGGTTCTGCCACAAACCCTTTACAACAAAGACATATTAATGAATGAAAGTCTCTCAAACATACAGTGGATACTTGTCAAAAATACAGTTGAGACCTGCCAATTAAACACCTCTGTTGGTTTATATTCAGGAAGATATTTTACAGATTTATCATAACACTTCAGAATTTCAAATAATATCAATTGATTTTTGAATATACTTTCATACTATCATAATACATATGATAAAAATCTGAAACTGATGAAATTCCATATTTTCCTTAAAATATGTAAAGTGTGGAGGTTTGCAGTGAGAAACACACTCTTTTGGTGTTGCTAAATGATTAGCACAGACAAGGGTCTTGTGATCACGTATTGTAAACAATGGTTAAAGGAATTAACCCTATTCTGTATTTGGTGCAGAACCAGGGAGGCTAAACATTTTCCTTGACATAAATACTATGGCGTTTCACAAAGACCCCCTATTTGACTGGTCAAGATGGACAAGACCTTCCTGTTGGACAGATCCTCTTCCCTCGCAGCCAGAATGACTCACTGGGCCATGTTGTGGTAAGACACCTCCCCTCTCCCCAAGCCACATCGCCACCCACCCCTGACGACCACCTCCAGTTAAGGAGCCAACATCCCTAAGTGCCCATTTCCACTCTAAACCCAGAACCCCCACACCTCATGCTGCCACCACCCCCACTGTCACCACAGGAAACTCCCTAAACCAACCTGCCCTGAGTCGTGGAGCCAACAGGTCCGTCTCGACATAACCATCCATGTTCAACCCGTTGGCCCAAACCCCTTCCCCCGATACAATCGCCAGTGTCTGCCTGGCTGGGTCTAATGGACCCCCCCTCCTCCCCCCGGGCCCTTGGACTAGGCTCTGGCACGGCAAGCTCCGCCACACCTTGGCCCGGCCACCATCTGTCCTCCCTAACAGCCTGTCTTCTTGTTAATGCGTGGCCTGATGACGGATGTAGGCCTTGTGTTGGCCGTGCATAAAGAGACAGCAGCAATCTGTAGCTAAAATTAAACAGATTGATGTGCGGCGGGGCAGAACACACACACCACACCCGCGCACACACTCTTTTGGCGGATTAGCGCTCCTCCCTTCTGCACCACACTAGCGGTCTAGTTCCTGTGGGCTCTGCTGTCATGACCGCTCGTTTTGTCCCACCCAATAAACATGGAATTTATCATTGTAAAGTCGACCGGCTGCAATGGTAATGTCATAAGACCTCCGTTCCATTTTGTCGGGCAAACTCATAAAAATGATGTACCGAATCACCCTTAACACTGGCTTAAAAGTCACATGTAATTTCTGTTGGGATCCAGCCAAGAATTATGCTAAATTTAACGATTTGAACTTCTAATGTTCCACAAGTGAATTCGAGAATTATTGCCAATTTGCTACTCAGTTTGAGATTTTTTCGGTGTCTGGTGTGAGACAACATAATAGAGCCTAATACCACCTCCAAGACAATACATAGAAAAAGTGAGAGAGAGAGAAAGAGAGCAAGAGAACGAGAGAAGTCCTGGAAGCACGAGCCAGAGGGGAAAATAGAAGACATTATTGCCTGAAAAAAGAGAAGGATGCTACTGTCGCCTTTGGACTGAAAGAACAAAGACATCACACGCACACAGAGACACAGACATTTGTACATACACGTGTGAATGAGATAAGAGGTTTGTTTGTTTGTGTCCTTACATGGCTGGTGTTACAGACCCGGGCGGTCATTAAGGAGATGTAATAATTACCAGGGGTGTGTGGGTGATGGTGCGTAGACACCTGAGGGACGGCCTGGGGAGGTCTACGTGTGTCTGTGTGCGTGCACGTGTCAGAGTGTGTGTGATTTGTTTTTTACTCTGTGTGTATGCGTTTGAGTGCATGTGTGTGTGTGTGTGTGTGTGTGTAAGAGTGTCTGTTAGTGGGGTTGTGTTTGCGTGTGTTAGTGTGTGTGAGTGTGTGAGTGTGAGTATGTGTGCGTTATGGTGTGTGTTATGGTGTGTGTGAGTGTGTGTGTGAGCGTGTGTGAGAGTGCGTATGTGTGTGTTATCGTGTGTGTGAGTGTGTGTGTGAGCGTTTGTGAGAGTGAGTATGTGTGTGTGAGTGTGTGTGTTAGTGCGTGTGTGAGTGTGTGTGTTAGTGCGTGTGTGAGTGTGTGTGTGAGTGTGTGTGTCACTGGTTACTCCACTCGGCGGGGGCAGGTTCATTACCCTCCTAACGATGGGCTGATGGGAGTACGCTCAGAGGCACTCATTTTGTCTCCCCTCCTTTCTCTCACTCCTTTCTCTCACTCCTTTCTCTTCTTTCATCTCACTGCCTCTCGTCCTGCTCCATTTGATTGCCATCTCGCTGTTGCCGCAACAACTGGTAATGAGAGAGACGGCTGAAAGAGGGAGAAAGGAGAAAGATGAGAGAGAGGAGAGATGAGAAAGAGATGAGAGAGAAAAACAGACCCTGTTTACCATTGTTATACTTTGTTGGCCACCCACCCTTCCTCTCTCTCTCTCTCTCTCACTCTCTCCATCTTTCTCTCTGTCTATTTCTCCATCTTTCTCTCTCTCTGTCTATCTCTCCATCTTTCTCTCTCTCTGTCTATATCTTTCTCTTTCTTGTTTATCTCTCCATCTTTCTCTATCTCTCCATCTTTCCCTCACTTTTTGTCTATCTCTCCATCTTTCTCTCTCCATCTTTCTCTCTCTCTGTCTATATCTTTCTCTTTCTTGTTTATCTCTCCATCTTTCTCTGAATTCAATTAAATTTATTGGCATGATGCACATGTGTACATATTGCCAAAGTACAATCACAATGTTTAAACAAAATATTAACAACAATATAAAAATGTGTGATCAATAGATAAAGTAAAAAATAAATAAATATATATACATTTGTATTTTATTTGTATTGTATACATATGTGTATAAAATAAAAAGAATAAAATAAAACAAGAGAACTAATCTGCCTGATATACATGTTGATATCAATCATTTATGGCAATGCTGGAGAACAGTGAGACAGGTGTGTGCTTGGACAGTGAGGCTTGTGTGTGCTCGAACAGTGAGACAGGTTTGAGCTCGGACAGTGAGACAGGTTTGAGCTCGGACAGTGAGACAGGCGTGTGCTCAGACAGTGAGACAAGTGTGTGCTCGGTCAGACAGACACAGACCCTTCATTTGTGTCCGACAGCAACATGTACTCTCCTTGCACTTCCCCAACAAGACCCCTTCAAAAATGGGGAATTTATCTCATCTAATAGTTGGATATGTTTAATGTTGTGTTAGGATGTGCAGATGTGTCCATGGTTCTGCGATGGTGCAGTGATCACACAACATCTCCTCTACATGGAGCCAGGTTGTTCTGTGCCTTCCCTTCTCAATGGCAAGGCGGTGTTTACAGAGCCTGTACGTTTTTCAGAGGTTTTAATCAGTCACCACGGTCAGGTCGGTTGCCATGGTGTACTGTACACCCCATACCACCACAGCCTCATACAACCAGGGCTCCATACCGCCACAGCCCATATTGTCAGGGCCCAAAATGTTAGGGCCCCATACCACCAGGGCCCCATACCACCAGTGCCCCATATCACCAGGGCCCCATATTGCCAAGGCCCCATACCTCCAGGGCCCCATACCTCCAGGGCCCCATACCTCCAGGGCCTCATACTGTCAGGGCCCCATAGGTGATAAAGCATACACACACACACACGTGCGCGTAGTTAGAATACAATGCCAAAACTGAGAGTATACACTCACACAGACCCTGCACATCCCATTCCTACTCTGTTTCCGGCTTGCCCGGATTGCTCCCGGCTCATTCCCACAATGTACTATTACCCAGACAAATAGAGCAATTATAATAACCCATTATAATCATAGATAAACATTGGGGGAAGAGCATTAATGCGCCGTTGCGTTCGTGTCCTATTAGCATCAGCCTCTGTTTCCCTCCCTATCTGTCACTAACGCCTGGGCGCTCTGGCCATGACCGCTAAGCTCAGGGTGGAGGTGGAGTTGGAGGTGGAGGTGGAGGTGGTGCCTGCTCCGCTCTAAAAGGGACCGACTGAGGTTCCCTGCTGAGTGACCTCCTGTGACCTCCTGGCAGCCCGGGCTGACCTTGACCCTTTGTCAACGAGGTCACCGCCGTCTGACGACAAGGTCGCCACGACAAGGGTGGGGGTTTTGTGGGTCAAGGGTGGGGATATTGTGGGTCAAGGGTGGGGGGTTTTGTGGGTCAAGGGTTGGGGGTTTTGTGGGTCAAGGGTGGGGGGTTTTGTGGGTCAAGGGTGGGGGGTTTTGTGGGTCAAGGGTGGGGGTTTTGTGGGTCAAGGGTGGGGGTTTTGTGGGTCAAGGGTGGGGGTTTTGTGGGCCACAGTTATGAATATTAATTACACGTTCAATGTGACATAATCACAAAGTCCTTAATATTAATTACTCATTCAGTGAGACATCATCATAACATCCTGATATGCTGTTTGTTTGTGTGACTGTCTGACGACTGTAAATACGCCCACATTGCTTTGCATCTAAGGCTCTGTTTTGTTTTTAACTTAACAGCGGGTGTTCAGAGTCAGAGGTTCACGCATACACACACAAACACCTTCTGCTTTGATGCCAAACTATCTATCTCTGTTGGTAGAGCCTGGTTTGGTGTTTGATTCCCACAGGCGAACCGTTTGCCTACTAAATTAATTTGCCCTGGATCTGTATCCTTGAGCCACATTTTGACTCAAGTATTAGAGTTCTCTGCTACATCCTAGCAGTGTTAGTTACCATAGGGTTAGTTGGCATAGGGTTTGTTGCCATAGGGTTAGTTGCCATAGGGTATGGGAAAATGTGATGGGAGTCTAGCTGTCCCAACAAATATAGAATTAGTCCTACAACACAGAAACGGCTCAAGTCAGATTGAGAAATGTGTTCAGCGCAAAGTTATTCCTTGCACACTTGTTTTGTCACCTCCCGGCCAGTTGAGAGGGTTAGAGGCCTGTTCGGCACTGGCCAGAGCTGGTCCTGTCAGAACATCAAGGGCTCCCCACACCTCCTCCTGCTCCGGGGGGCCAAACTGCAGCTGTTATCCAATGTGTTTTTGTCTGGCTTCCTTCCTCTCCCTGAATAGGACCTCCTCTGCCCAGCCTGCACTCCCCGGCCAGAGAGGTAATATTTATGGAGCTGGCCTGTAATGATGGTTAATTTGAAGCCTGCTGGCCCCTCTCCATTCATTCCTCTCTCTCTCTCTCTCTCTCTTTCTCTCTCTCTTCCTCTTTCCCTCTTTCTCTCTTTTCTAACTACTCAATTGCTGTCTGTGTTCGTCTGTGTTCGTCTGTGTTCGTCTGTGTTCGTCTGTGTTCGTCTGTGTTCGTCTGTGTTCGTCTGTGCTGTCTGATGCTGGGCCTCCCTGCGTTTCATTCTCTCCCCCATTTTCTTTCTTCTTCCATCTCTCTCTCACTCTTTTCGTCTCTCCCCCCTTCCTCTGTCACCGATCCATTAGCCGGGGCATTCAAGGCCTTTGCAGCCAAACACTTTTCCTCCATTTTCCCCTGGTACCCTCGTCATCAGGATTTGTTCATTCGCCCCGGAGCTGATGTTTTTAATTCAAGCGATCCACATATAAGGCCTGCTCCTCTCTCTCGCTCCCTTGTCTGTCCTCGCCTTTGTGAAGGGAGGGAGGGCGAGTGGGAGAGAACATGTGGAGAGAGAGAGAGAGAGGGGGCGAGACAGAAGGGAGGAGAAACACAAAGAAAGGGAAAGAAAGAGATAGAAAGAGGGAAAAGAGAAAGACTGATAGAGAGAGAGAATGAGGAAGGCGAGACCCCCCCCTTAACCTGAGGGAGCACATCTGCCAATCCACGATAACAGTAGCCATGCTTTCCCCCATTGGCCAGCTCACACACACACACACACACACACACATACATCCCGTCTTACGCATAACGAGCCAGAATAGTTTGACGTGTTTATGTTGCTTAATTTGTACTGCAACGAAATGTCAGCATTAGAGAGAGAGAGAGGATGGAGAGAGAGAGGATGGTGATTAAAAGAGAGGATCGAGTGAAAGAGAGAGAGAGTATGGAGAAGAAGAGAGTGAAACATAGAAGAAGAGGGAGTAAGAGATTGAAAGAGAGAGAAAGAGAGAGGATGGAAAGAAAGTGAGAGCATGGATAGGAAGAGAGAGAGAACGGGCAAATGGAAGAGAGGCTGAAAACAGAGGGAGGAAGAAAAAAGAGAACAAGTGAAACCCAGCAGTTGTGTTGGTTGCTCTCACCCCACGCGGCCTGGGGGGAGGGGGGGGGGGGTTGCTGCAGTGGCTATTAATGTTTCACAACACATCTGGGCCTCCCACTCCCTCCATCCCTGAAGGACCAAGGCCAGTCTTCCAGGTTGGGTAGTGGGGGTTTGGAGGGGGGTTGGGTCGCCCATTCATAACCCACCCCCTTCCCCCGATGCTACCCCCCCCCCCCCACCACCTCTCTCACGTTCCGCTGCTCCAGTGCTCATCAGACTCAATCACTTGTGCAATGTGTTTTTATGAATTAATAAAAGGCACTTTGGAAAGGCCCGGCGGGGGGCGCGGGGGGTGGGGTGGGGGGCGGATAGAGGGAGGGCGGGTAGGGACGGATGGAAGAAAGGGGGAAGGGGGGGGGGACGCAATCTATGGAAGTTTAATGAGCACCCCGGGGAGTGAGCTAGCTGCTGCCATGGCGTCGGTAGCCATGGCTCTTCCAGGGAGCCTGACGCCCTACATCACTGTCACCACTGAGCGCGGGGGCATCGCCCGGCCGCCCCAGATGACTATCATTACCCTGATAAATACGACTGCCCTCCCCGGCTGGGCCCGCCACCCACACCCCCGCCTCCTCGCCTTCCACTCGGCCTCTCTCTCCGTCCCTCCATCTCTCCTCCTCCATGGAGGAGCACATGTTCTCTCACTCTCTCTCTCCTGCCATTTGTTTGCTGTATCGGGTCGCCCTCTCTCCCTTTTCTGGCTCGTGCAGGGATGCAGGCACACATCCACGCCGGCGCACGGTTAACTGCCGAGCATCCAGAAGAGATCCCACGTACACATTATACATTTTAGCTATTCAGACCCGGTACAGACTGACTTACGGGTTCTGGGTGCATGCGTTTCTGTCTGGGAAGAGAACAAGGGGATGTCAAGAAGTTGACGGGGTTTGGTGTTGTTTCCGTCACGGTTTTGGGTTGTGAGCTGATATATGTGATAGCTTGTAATACGGCAGAAGATGGATCAGAGCTGAATTTTGGGCATCGATGTATTTTCGTGAGATACTTGTGAATAATTTGACTCTTTGATGATCTACTGCACGTTTCAAAATATGGGAACCTGGTGATCATGTTTAAAATATTTGTATTACGTCTACAAATAAGGATATTTTATGATATTCCCTAAGAAGGTCTGTCTTTGTGTAAAAGCATTGTGGGATATGCCCTAAGAAAGACTGTTGATGTGTAAAAACGTTATGGGCTATGCCCTAAGAAGGTCTGTCTTTGTATAAAAACATTATGGGATATGCCCTAAGAAGGTCTGTCTTTGTATAAAAACATTATGGGATATGCCCTAAGAAGGTCTGTGTTCCTAGTAAACCAAAAATGTCAGACTTACTAAATTGTCCATTATTTTTGGCGACCGTGGCTAGAAGAGTGACTTTGAATGTGGGGTTGTTGTGGGGGAGTACAAGTAACAAAGTCTGCTCAAACTGTTGTTTCACCGTGTGACACAAGCCTCTCCGTCACCAAGGGTCATGTCCACTGAACCCCTCTGGGAAACAATGCACTGGCCCCAGAGACTGCTTCTTCCATTGGGGTTAACGAAACACCGAATTTTGGAACTTCTGCTGAGGGAACGCTGCTGGACCCATCTAGCAGACATCCAAGGCACACAGAGGCCTGCCCTGGCTTGTTATGCGGACGAAACACCTTGCGGGATGTCTCCATCGGGATGTTCCTTCTGTTTTGACGTGTAACCTCTGTGCGCGCAGGAATGCAGTGAGCGTAAACAAACAAGCCTGACTGGAGTCAGCCTGACATCCAGGAGAGAGGCCGGAGCACAAGGCGGCTTCCGCGCAACGGTGTGGTCATGTGGTGACTCTCAGAGAGCCACGGCTGAAGGGAAAGAGGAGGACGAGACGCAATAAAATCCACCTGCCTCGTCAAATGGGCAATTATTTCAGTGCAAGCACATTTGAATTGGGCTGCGGGACAAGGTAATTATAGAGGTCAGTGCTCGTGGATGAGTCTCTCACTCTCCCCCGGCTGAGTGCGTTTCTCTACCTCTCTCTGTCTCTCTCTACCTCTCTTTTTTTCTCTCTCCCCCTTTCTCTCCCTCTCTCTCTCTCTCTCTCTCTCTCAGGGGTGAGCTTCTCAGATGAGTCCCCTAGTTACAACGTGGCTCATTGATTTAAGAACGGCCACAAGCATTGATTTGAAACCGCTCATGGTCCCAGGTGCAGGGAAAGTCATTTCAGCTCGCTAGACTGCTAATGGTTAGATAAAATGCTTGCACACACACACATCCACACACAAATACACAGACACACACACGCACACACACAAGGCAGCTTTGCCTTAATGACAGCCACACTAAAACAAGCAGGAATGCCCGGGCCTATCGTCACAGTGTGTTTTGCAGCTGCGTGTTTATGGAACAAGTGGGTGTTGTAACAAATAGTGTTGTGATTTGTCACTGATGATGTCGTAGCTGTCTTATTTGTGCTCCAGGTGCTTCTGTTCATGAATAAAGGGGTAACACTGCAGTAGCTGTCAGGAAACACAATTAATATTTCACTCATGAAAAACTCTAGTACCCTAGAGGACACACAGCTACCATTACTGCTACTACTATGATTTGAACTAGAACTACTACTTCTAATACTTACGACATTTATTTATTTCAGAATTGGACACATTTTATCTTCCATAGATTTTCTTACTAACAATTCTAATCGTCTTATTTGACAACAGTACTGTACAAGACATAGGTGTTTCTAAAAGTTGTTCCTATTTACTGAAAATTCAAAACTGAAAAGTCTCAATCTACAGTGTTTTAAAATAAAATATAAAACTGAAATTAAAATTAAATGTCAATAAACCATTTGTAATTCAGTAATATGAGATAAGTGGTCCGGGACTTTAATACTTTTGCAAAGCATTATATAGAAAGCAATATTCAACAAAACCAATACTCAGCAATAGCTCTCCATGTTTTAGGGAAGCAGATTGGCCAGTCCATTAGTGCATCTTTTGGAATCAATGTGTGACCACACGTATTGATCAATGCAGTAGCTGCCTGCGGTATCCTTAGTAACCACATATGAGTTGGATCGTAGCGGCTGAGAGTGCATCTAGGTGTTTAATCACCAGCACAGCAGTGTTAGGATATTTAAGAGGATATAATACAGCGGGTCTAGGGAGACTGCTAGATAAAGGTAGACAGGTATGTAGAGAGGGAGGGTCTGTAGAGGGGGACAGGTAGAAATATATATATAAAGATGGAGGGTCTATAGATGCTGACAGGTTAATAGAAAGGGAGGGTCTATAAATGTAGACTGGTATATACAGAGGGAGTGTTTATGAGGGTTTGATATAATATGTAGACCTCACACCAGGAACCACCTGTTTTATCAAGTCATTATTGAAAGATCCCAAGAGGTGTAGCAGAGGATTTGGATTATACATTTTGTAACACCAGCTGAATCAAAGCTAAAACAATTCACATGTACATTATATAGCATTTTTGATATCCCATTTACATCAGGTGAAGTGTGCACCGATGATCAGGCAGAATATCAGAGGTTGGACAAAGACATAAAAGTTAGCATGACATAGCCAACAGTTAGCTAGTCAATGAGTTAGCTGGTTGGATGAGCTTCTGAAACCAACCAGTCAAACAACAGTTAATAATAAGTTATTTGGTAATACTTCAAGTGACCTTATCAATGAAAGGAAGCCTGCTAAACAGCTAGACAGGGCAGTTAGCTGCGGTAGCTAATGCATTGTCTGGCTAGTATTATTATAACTGATAAGAAGATAGGTTAGTATGTTTTACTTCAGATATTAAGCCTTGTTTGTAATTACACTGTGTCAAATATTTGATGTGCATTTAGCATCAAAACGATAGGTCACACATTCAGCATCAACCTACACGCCTTTCAGCTTGTACCACCTGGCTACGTATGCGAGTTCAAAGTTCACGCCCCAAGCCGAATCCGCATACAGCGTCACGCATACGTTGGATAAACCCGACTCATTCAAGCAGAACGGAGTGTATGTTTTACATGTATGTTTTGGCGTCCCAGTTATGGAAAAAATAAAAGCTTGATGACAACGCTTCAATCATTTTAATTAGCTGTGTCATTAAAGGACAGGTTTGAAAATGCTGTGCTAAAATGTCTCCACCCGACACCACCTGCCCAGCCAGGAAACACAGTGGCATTTCTCTTACACTGCGAGAAGTGGTTCTCACCTTTCCTCCCCGCTCCTCCCCAGCCTCACCCATGCCTCCACCACACAGTCGTCTGAAAAGATTACAATCTGCAGTGGTGGATAATGGACCCCGTCAGGATGGACAATACAGGAAGTACCCAGGAGACATCGTGGATGACAGGAACGAGTTGGCTCTCCGCTGAATTATTCATCACAGCAGCCTTGGTCCGCTCAGTTAGATTACACCAGGGCTTTCATTAGACCGCCACTGCCTCGAAACGCAGAGGAAGCAATAAAATGAGACGTTACCCGCAGATTCAGCAGAGAGACAGTGAATTACCATACATTTAGAGGCATGGGGGAGGGTGTTGGTTCGTGTCGGGGTGGGGAGGGTGTTGGT